>DWBH01000440.1:0-12421 GCA_018230765.1 Ernsta delagoae
TTTGTTAATCTTGTGCTTTTATTTAATAATATCGCTAAAATACGTTTTCCTAAGCCAATCTCTAAAGGTAATATGCAATAGAATTTTGAAATTAAGTATGACGCAACTAGCCAATTGAGAAATATGAATGGGATTCTCCCACTGTACAATATAGGACTTGAGATCTCAAACAGGGTAAAGTCTGGGGCAATTATCTATATAGCTTTTGCAATGCGAATATTTTTTTTTTTTAAGTTAATAGTTATATTCACAGTATTTTTTATATACACCCAGACAAAGTTGTTCGGGCCTGTTAATTTATGTACTTGTATGTATTTATTAATTTGATTGATTGTATATATTTACAGGTGCTACAGACAGTAGTGGAGAGCTAATGTTCCTCATGAAATGGCAGGGGACAGATGAAGCAGATCTTGTGCACGCAAAACAAGCCAATGTCAGGTGCCCACAGGTTGTGATTCAGTTTTACGAGGAGAGACTGACGTGGCATACGCCCTCGCCAGATGAAGCTGGCAATGATGACTAGGGTTACTAGTTGTAAGTATTAAGTACATTTTACTCAAATAAAATTATTATTATTACCTATTTCACATTTTTTTTTGTTCTAAAAAAGAATATTATTAAAATGTATTTAATAATTTGAGATATGTCAAAAGGTATTTACACTGTTGCTTTAAAATAGTAGGTATTGAAATTCGTTCTTGAATACAACACAATACTTAAAAATACTGGCCTCTCAAATCTCAAGGTCAAATCAATGACCTCTTAAATCAGTATTATTTCTTAAAAAATTCGTACCATTATAACTTTGAAATTACGGCAATTTTTATGTTCGCAAGACAGGAATAAAATAATGTGTAAGGTACACCCCGCTCATGGCGCAAATTAAATGTTATTTTAATATTGAAACAAAATGTTATAAACTGTGATGGTTTTTAAATGTTCGTAGTAAGGCCCCTGGTTATATCATATATCTGCAAAATGGTTTTTGATCCTGGACTTTTTAAATGTACAAAGATGTATCTAAAATCATGATTTCAAATATATGTGTGTAAATGTTTTTCTGAATATTTCAAGGTGATAATAAATATTGTTACACTCCTACCTCTAGTATTTGAAAAAGTATTTTTTCATTATTGCAGGTATGGGATCAGTTCGCCTCAACACTAACATTGGCATAGTTTTTGTTACATAGGTAACAAAATGGGAACATTTAGTGCTGTTCAATGAAAGGTTCATTCTTCCAAATATTTTTGTGAGCACTGTCTATGATAGGTTGATTATGATATAAGAGTTTTTCGTGAAAGTATAGACTGAGTGTGAGGACTATCTCTTAATTGATAAGTAATAAACATCTCTACATAAACACATTTATCTTATTGTAAACTTTGAAAACCAAATAAGAAAGGAGTTCTAAAAAGCAATAGCTCTTAATTTCCATTTGTCTTTATTTAAAATTAAATTTTACAATACACAACACACATACACAACAGATTTTATAATTGAAAAAAAAAACAAATGACAAAAAGTGTGGTGTCTTCTAGAATGGCAGGCCAAAACATGTAAAGAATATGGACAAATTCATTTATAATTATTTGTTAATAAAGTAAGATAACAAAATAAGCTCTAGCTTTATAATTTTTAGGGTTGCAGACGTAAGATTATAAATTGATTAAGCTTAGATTGTGAAGTAGGTAGCATAAGACATTGGGTTTAACTAAACAAATAAAATATGTATAGGCTATTCCTTCTCTCAGTGTTTTATTGTGAAAATATCTATTATATATGAAATTACCATATTATATTATATCCTATATAAAAATATTTCGCTATCTCCGCTTATAGTAAACAGCTCTATAGATACAAACATCATTTCACTTAAATTTTATCGTAAAAGTGTATTTTCACTTCAGCTGACGTGTGATCTTTTATATATTTTTGCAATTCTTGTACTTTCATTTCATATTTTTTAGTGTTGTATGTGTGAGAGTATTCTGAAACAAGTTGAATTGCTCCCAAATATCCTTGTATAAAATCTTCATTTTGTATCAGGCGTTTGTAAATATCAAAATGTAGGATTTCTGGAACTAAGTCGAGCAACATTTCTTTCAAAGATTTGACAAAAAGTAAGTAAATGCGTGGGAAATATTTATTACAATCTTCTCTTAAATAGTCATAGCATTTATTACCGAAATCATCAGCAATTTTAAAACATGCTTTCTCCCAATCTTCTATTGGGTGATGTGAATTTAACAGAGTGACGAATGTTACGGTAAGCTTCCATATAGTTAGTAACATGTAATTTTCTGGTACTGATAATGAATCTTCTAATTCTTTTTGAATTAATACAAACATTTTTTGGGGATTTATAATTTTCTTTCCAAGTTTATTGTCTTTCATGTTATGACGGAATTTTCGTAAAATAATTGTTAAGTTTTTCTTGTATAAGTACACTCCACCAGCTTGTAGGTCCCATGAAGTAAAGCATTGTTTTAATATAGGAAGCAAGATCTTATTAAATCTTTTTAATTGTTCCTCTTCGTTGGTAGCTATGAGCATATGCAATGCTATAAGATTAAGAATTTCTTCTCCTTCCCATGACGCAGGACCCGTAATTAACTTGGCAACAAATTCCAATATGATTTCATCGATAAATTTCGGATCTAGATGTTCTATTATTTCTGCAGCGTAAAACTTAAAATAACGATCGAAATTGTAGCGTAGATTTATTTCTTTATACTTCTCGTATGTTTGTTCGGAATTTAACATTTTATGTAAAAAAGTGTAACATTTCATATAGAAATCGCCTCTTACCTCAATAGGTACACTTTTCACTCTGAACAGTAGTTTGTATATTGCTTTATCTTCTTGAAATGTTAGATTATCAAGGGACATGTCTATGAGCTGCCAAATAGTTATAATTTTCGAAGGATCCTTTTCTTTGCATAGCAAGTAAAACACATTTTTGAACATAACAGATCGAATACTAGCATTTTTGTTACTCTTCCAAATATTGGAAAAATTACCTAAAAAATCTTCAAGATTCATTTTAGACACTGCTAAACGAATACCGTGTTTTTGTAACGACACTGGAGCGTTAAGCAATTCTGGGATATATGTACGACTGGATAAGCAATCTAAGTTATAAAATATTGACAATAAAGATGGCAAAGCATATTGTAAATAATCTCCTTTTGCAAAGCGAAGAACTACTTCAGGTGAGGGTTGCGGGCGTGCAATGTGCATATTCTTAGCGAAATTTTGTTGAATACTCAATTCAAGTTCATTAATTTTCTCCCAATTGATCTTGGCTTCTTTCGGTGCATATTTCATTATCAGTTCTTGTAAATGTGTTTTTGATAGTAAAATACTAAGACCTCGTGTTGTTGCTTTATGGGCACCTAACGTATTTAATTTATCAATATATGACACGGTAATGCTATTGGAATAGCTATTTGACCAATAAATCTTTATCTTACTCAAAACGCGTTTCAGTGAAATAGCGTCATTGTATAGTATAGCCTTAAATACTTTTTGGTTCTCTTCTATAATAGATGGACCGTGTTTGAGAGCATTGAAAATTACCGATTCCATAGGGTTTATTATCAAAGATTCTTCAAAGAAAAGTTTTCTCCATGTTTTTTTGATGTCGAACAATTTTGCCATGCTTATTGTCAAAGAAAGTTCTTTTTTAATTTTTATCAAATCTTTAACGGCTGTCATAAGAATTGAATATTCCTGCAAATCTTTTTTGTAATTTTTCAGAAGATTAAGGGCTTGCTCTAGTAGTAAGAACTTTTCCTTAAATTCCACTTCATTCGTTATACTCTCATGTTTAGAAAGTTTTTTGGTCATGATGCCAAGGAGGTACATAAAAAGCAAATCAAACTCTGTCTGAGTAAGTCTTTTGTGATAAGAAATCAATGAGTTGAATACAAATTTGTTTTCAATAATTTCTGGAACTTTTTCATCGTGGATCACTTTATAAATTATGATAGCTTCTACAAACAGGTGATTATCTTGAGATTCTTTATATACGTCCATACTCTTAAAAATATCATCTAGAACGTCCCACGTAGTCGAATCGTACCTAAGAAAATTGCTTTCCGTCAATAATGTTTTAAGAATGTTCTCTTTAACGCTGTATTCGGCGTTATCTTGTTTATCTCTGAGGTATTCTAGGAACAGACGTATATGCATTGATGTGGGTTGTGCGGAAATTAAAAGCACTTTTAGTAATTCTACCTTTTCATAAGCGGAAGAAGTAGTTGCCATGGATTCCTTGACTTTAGCTAATGCTACATCAAAGGGTGCAAATTGATACCAGATGACATCAAAATGACGAAGTTGTTTGTATGCAGTATCGCATAATATATTCATACCCTTTCTTTCATGTTCTGATAATGCAGAATTATCTTTGCTCTCATATATTTTTTCGATAAACACATTTCTCACGAAATCAAATCGTTTTTCTTGAGGAATTAGTTTAATAAATTGTAATAAACATTTGGCATTACAGAACCTACGCAGATTATTGCTTTCCATTTTCTGGGCTTGACTTATTAGAAAATCTATTATGTTCTCTTGTTTTAAGTATTTTATAAATGTAGGTAAATGGACGGAATTACAATAATTTTCAAATTTATTTATTATTCTCTCTGAATTCTTCTTCATTATAATTTGTGTGGCCCTCTCATTAAATTTGGGATATTGATATGAAGGCATTGTTTCTACCAGATCCAAATATTTATCAATATGAGTGGATAACAGAAACATGGTCTCTTGTAAAGCTTTCGTTTTATTCGCCTCCTCGCTTCTAATGTACATTTCAAGCACAGTTATAGATCTTTCACAAAGCCGTCTTAACATAGAAGTTTTTATGTGTTTAACATGATTAATAAATGTTGTCTCAATAAATTGTAACGAACAGCGGGGTAGCCATTTGATGGCTTCGTCTTGATTTTTTTCATAATTGTAAAATTCTTCTGTGCGTTCTTCATCGTTCAAATTGTTCCTTAAATGTTTATTGAATTTACGTATTGCTTTGGTGCACATTTGTGGGTATATGTTTTCTGCCAGATATTTGGGATTAATAATATGAGCGTATTTTTTATCATTGATGAGCCAGTTTGAATTTTTGATAGCTCTTGATACATATAACATATCTTTGCATGTTAAAACTTTTAAAATGTATTGTTCATCTTTATTATGATTAGCTATATCGATATTAAGGAGGTTGATAACATCGCTGTTGTGTAGGTCCAAATCATTTGCATTAACTTTTATATTGTTCTTGACGGCATCTTGAAACAATTTGTTGTAACTTTGATGCTTCTGACCGAGGGTATAACCTTCCAACTCATAATTTGCCATCGTGTTGAGGATGTCACTGAAAAACAGGAATACATCAAATAATCACTCTAATTAGTAAGTAGGCGCTTTACTTAAGTGAAGTGAAGTGTCCAAATAAAAATAGAATTGAGGTGTGAGTACCTATAACAAAAACGGTACCTTAACTATGTTTATAATCATTAAATTAATAAATTATTAATTAATAATTATTAAATTCCTAACTAGCACGCAGCTACTTACTTATCTTTTAAATTATTCCTATAAACACCATGGTATAAACATACTGTTTATAGAAATAAGGGTGACCCGTAGGTACCTACCTATTCTGTAAAATATAGGTAAGCACGAATTTTATTTTTGATGAAGAAAATGTGGCTGTTACATTGGCATTCGAAATACGTGCTATCTCACCACGAATTCAGATTTGAGATTAGGACTTAGGTATTGTTACAGAACATTGCTACTCTGTTCATTCTAAAATGGCATTTTTGATAAGAAGGTACGTGAATAGTCCACGTAAAATTTTAAAAACATCTGATTTTCTGATTCGGCGTGAAACAGAGAATTCTAAAAATACCTACCTACTTACCTACTTATATGACCGGTCCTACCTACTATGCAGATTGGACGGTGACATCATATCCGAAAATTATCCTGGGTAGGTAGGTACCTAGTAACCTACCTAATAGTACCTATAAAAGCTTGTAGTAGTTTTTATTTACAATAAAAATAACACTGTTTACACTGACAGCCAATGATAGGAGTACAACTAAAGCTGACACTCATGTCCGTATAAATAAGGAAAACGCAAATAACACAATTTCATCGATGCACTAAAGCAACAAGAGCAACACACCGGAAGGACTAACACTATGCCGATGCCGCTGTGAGCCGGTCAGCCGCCGCCGATGCCGCGATTTAACCGCGTCGGGAAATTGATTAAGGCAAGGTAAACAAGGCCAGCAGCTCATTAGTAATTTATAGGTACCTAGGTTTGAAACTCTATCTTTGCATGTGGAGTGCCAAGCACAGACTAATAGTCTAATATAGAGATCTAAGTGTGAAGAATGAAGGAGCATTAGTCATCTTTATTTTATTGATGTTGCCATAGCATTTCGGCAAAAAGTTACTTTTTTATGTAGATCAAGTTGTGCTTCTATTACATTGTACCTATTAGGATTAATCAAAGATTTAATCGGCATCGGATGCCCGAACGACTGGTTAACACAGTATAGTGCACTGTTATTGCAGTATGTACCTACAGCTTTAGCGAGGTACCTATCTAATAAAAAATAAAAATACGAGATCGATAGATGCGGTGTTACAAAAATAGAATTTACTTTTAATAATGCGTGAAGTGACGAGGATTGCAGGCAAGGCAACACTTAGGTATAATTCGCGGTAAAATTTAAATAAAAATATCAGAGCTTATGTTATGGGTGTCATGTCCCGCATAGGTACAATTTCGATTCGTTACCTGTAGGTTATAGAGTTACCAAAAATTCTAGTATGGGTATTTTACCACGCTAAGCACGGCCCACCTGGCTCTCCTGAATACTGCCTTTGCAGATTTTCTACGACATTACATAGGTACATATCCCACTTTTATTAGGCCTAATGATTTAGGTACTAGGTTTACTTAATTTAGGAGCGATAGTGAACATTGCTTATGCTCCGTTCTCTCAATGTTCTATTACTGGTCTGTATTTTGAGAGCATTCAATAGAGATTGCAACAGACACGCATTGGGTGTGGCCGCCTTCTGTTATTAAACACCCAGCGATAAAGTGCATTATTCGAATTTCTATCAACGCTCATTATGAAACATTCGTACGTTCGGTACCAAAACGTTCTTTGGTAGGTTCAGAAATTTCAGAATAGGTACGCAAACTTGGCTGTCGTTGCCACTTGCCACATCCTAGTAACAGTACGAAGTTGATAAAAATAGTTTTTTTGACCATTAAATTAAACTTTTACCATTAGGTACCTGTTACGGTACTGAAGGAGATCGAAAGCATAATGTTTATAGATTCACTGCGGTAGGTATTTACTTTTTTTATCATAGAGATGAGAGACGTTTTTCTACACGTCTTACTGTTGAGAGGCCAATGGAAGAAAAAATAAATTGAACAGTCTTAATAGGTCTCTTAGAATTATTCATATTTATCAGAACAACTCTTCTAAAAATATCTATGCTTTAATTAAATGATATGTAGGTATGTAAGTAGGTAGGTATTTATAGGTAGGTACTATCTAGTATCTACTACCTACTTGTTACGTAACTTAAACTTATTACTCTAACTTGGCCTAATAACAATAACAATGCCCTGTATTTGATGTAAGCCCAATAGGTACTGTCGTGTTCAGAACGACTTTATGGCTTACTACGCCAAGCAAAAAATTCTTTGGAAATCGATTAAAAGTTGATAAATAAAATAGTACCTACATATTTGTATGTATTTAAATAAGAGCAAATTGTTAATGCGTTACGTTTGCAATTAAAATATTATCTAGAATTGCAACTGAAATACTTATTGGGTGGGTTTCCATTAAACTAGGTAGGTAGGTATCTGCAGTAGGTATGCACTCGTAGAAATCTAGGCAATATCAATTACCGACCTAAGCTTGATTAAGTAGGTACTTTACGTTCTGTATTATAATCAAGCAACATAACAGATACATTTTGTTGAATTTTATGTACCTACAGAAGGCTGAACAAGTTTTTTTACTGTTACTTTGCATCATAACAGTTTTCATCTCGACTGTATTCTTAATGCGCTTAAACAAGGCCCATTATATTGACCAGTGGCTATACTTAGTATAGGTACGAATAGGTACTTATATTTGTTAGAGATTTATAATTTCGTGTAACATTTTATTTGTTATTAATGTGTCACGCTACGCACGATAGTTATGCGGTAATGGACCCATTACGATAAACGCATTGTCATTATTGCGCAGACAAACCTTTTTATTTAACTGCCAAAACAGATATTGTAATAATTACATAAATGCCTTCAGATGGAGTTAATCCCTATATTTCATACTGTATTAACAATATTGATTACAGCAATATCGACCGAGAATAAAATCTTAGGTAGCACCTACTTAGCTAGGTTACAGGCAGGTAGGCAGGTGTACTGCAAAATAAGTGTTTTTTGTTTAAAGATTAAGATATAATTTCTTTATATACCTAATAATTTTTAAAATATACAAGATATATTTGTCTACAAACGAACCTATTACTACTGTACCTATGTACCTGCTATGTACTTACTACTACTTACAGTACAAGGAATACAAGGGTAGGTACACTTGTAAAGAAACCTTAGGCAGTAGGTTATACTATAAGATTTTTGCTAGAAAGGTATCGCATAGGTAAAGGTTTAAGAGTTTGTGTGTTGCGGTTTATAAAAATAAAATGCTACAAAATAAAATGATGTGATGTAAATTTACTGTAGAGTGTAGGTGTCTAATTGGATAGCTAACATTAGTTAATTAACACTTAGCAACGGCAATGGACGAAAATTTCGAAGATTTAATTGACTCCGCAACCATTTACAAATGCGAGGAAATTGGTTAGGTGTAATTTGCCCCAAGTTTGATAATAGTTTAATCCAATTAATGCAACGCGCCAAGTGCACTGGAGCGCGATCCACGCGACCCGTGTATGTCGGTATCTCTAATTACGATTAGCAAAATTTAACTCACACATACCAATATTTTTAACCGATTTTTGTTCTTTTTTGTCGCAAATGAATAGTGAATAAGCATAAAGGCCTTTCTAATGAGTTATCTTTAAATAAGCTTTAAATAAATAAAGGTAGGTAGGTACAGTAGAATGGAGTAGAAAATGTTGTGTTCATTCAGTACTATTTAATTGCATAAAGATATATCTAATCGTTTGTTTGTATCTACAGGTGCTACGCGTAAATAGCTATTTTCCCATTCAAAACATAACAGTCAGAAACTAAATTTATAGATTTTTAAGAGGGAATGAACCTAACTACCAGGTAGGTTATGATAGGCTAAACCTACAGGATATAATATACCTAGGGAATATTTAGAATTATATAGAGATAGCAAGTACTAAATAAGGTTTATAATTTTTTTTACCCAACGACACTGCCTGTTTACGAAGCACATTTTATTTGCAAATCGAAGTGTCTGTTGCTCATATTACTATGTAATTATAAAGTGGTATGTATGAGTTTGACGTATAAATTACTTATATTCCAAAGTTTTTCTACATAAATAAATGTATTGTAACAATAGTTTTAGATATCAGTTATCAAGTAAAAGAGAATTTTAATTAAGTGCCGTAGACAGAGGGAAACTCAATTACGTCGTTAAAATTATTAAATACAAAAGCTCAATACAGCCGATAGCTTTTTGACGCTAAGTATACCTATTTACATAAATGTTGAAAATCCATTAGAGTTAGTTGCCAAGACAATGCGGAAGTTAAACGGCGGTCACCGCCCTACCCGTTATAAATTGGTGTTGTTTATCTATTTTTAATGACACATGCATATCTACTAAGTTTTAAAAGATAAATTAGATGTAAGTATTAAAATAAAAATATAGAGCAAAGTTATTGCCATGAGCAGTCATGGCCATCCAATATAAATGATTAGGCGGGTGTAGTGTTTTTTTCTGGCGTATATACTTATTACTTACCACGGCACTGAATGGCATTATGGCATAAAAAGTGAAGTATGTAGGTACTATTAAATGAACTGTGTTCGTTCTTTTATCAACAAAAGCGTAATTAATGAGTATCTGCTTCACAATGTTGAAATAAGGTCCCGAATAAGCTAACCACCGGTTAAAGTGATAGCTTCATTCACATAAGTACCTACATTTAGTTCAGTCGACGAGCTTACATGAGTCTTACCTATAGGTATGTAGGCACCTAACATATTTAAAGGTTGTGAAACAGGCCCTAAAGTCTTAAGTGTAACAAATAATTCAAACTATCAACAAATGTTGGTACATTTATCAATAATAAATGTCCTTGTTGGTATTTTTGTGCGTAGTAATCAATTTCGCATTAAAACAGATCGCTACTTATACCTAGTTCCGATTTCCGTAACTTGTCCAACTGGCTGTCTGTCAATCTGTCTGCTGCTTAGCTCTGTAATTACGGATAGATTGCGGAAAATTGATAAAACGAAACTATTGAAAGCGTGGAAGTAGTAGGTAATATAAGAATTTTATAGATTCTTATTTGGTTTGTACTGGTATTCTTACTTTTTTTTTTATGTTGTAGCCAAACAACCAGACAGGCGAGAGCTTAAATAGTTACAACATTGTATTTTGGTTCTGTTAGTGGTGTTGTTTAATTTTATAAGTATGATGATGACACAGGCGTTTTTTATACATAAAACTAGCCGGAGAATATGTTACATAGTCAAAAAAACTTTTCGCTTTTAATCATTTTAATTGTAAACGGGAACAATTTTAGGGAATTAGCTACCTAGTAAGTAGACCTAAGTGTTAATACAAATAAAGGATACTCCATATTTCATAGCTCTTTGATTGCATCAAGTTAGATGCTAAACCATAGTTCAGCGTAATTCACAATTTTTACATAGTGAGCTTTCTATAGTCTGTAAAAGGTGCTCTGTTATATGAATTGTTGGTTCAGATTAGCTGCCTTATTTCTTAACCTAGATGCCTTTCTGAGTTTATCGTTTCAATTTATCGTACTTTTATGCAGAATAGGTACGGATGGAATCTTGAAACAGTTATTTGTTATTTTGTTATCTATGAATCATCCTGTTGCAGTCACTGTTCTACAGGATACACGCATTTTGTAACGTAGTAAGTAGCTACATATTTGTTTTTTTTCCTATTAAGTACTCTATTTTTTAACGTTCACTTATGTAGTCTCATTTGTGTTAAAAAATCTATTTAATTAAATTATCATTTGGATACGTACAAGCAGACGTATACTTAATTAAGTACCTAATCAATTTATTTTCATTACGAAGGTCTAAAAATGTAAAATAAGTTCATATTTATATTAAAACACCGAGTTCTGTATACGTAGCTACCTAATACACAAATTAGGTAGGTAGGTACTTAATATATAACATCTTGAAAAAACGATTGCTTCATAAAAATGTACTGAAAAGTAGACCGATCTAGTGACGTGTCTAAACTAATTGGACAAGATTTATTTTACGAAATCATTTAAATAGCATTGAAGACCTAATACGTTGTTTGGGGCGTTAAAACATGTCGACATTCAAGTAATTGCTTGCACTTGAATTATAATCAAATTTAATTGTACGCGCCACGGGCGAAACTAATACTATTAATGATGTTACGTACGTGTGATAATGTGCTATTAGGAAGGTAAGCGAGATTTTTATTAGTTTATTTAACAAGGAAGAACCACTTTGGTAGATATTAAAATTTGTAGAAGATTCCGACGTAATTTAATCGCATTGTTATAGTAAATAAATTGATATTGTTATAATAAATCTAGCTTATACGTGACTAATTGACCATATTTTCTTGTTCCTATATTCGTACCTAAATACCTAAGTTTGTCTTTGGCAATACTTCAAGTTGTTTTCAATGTTATTTACTTTGAAGTTCGAAAAGGCAATAGAAACTAAAGTTAAAAGGCCAAGTGGTTAAAAGAAAAAGAAATAAAAAAATATATTCGAGATAGCTGGTAGAAAGCACAACTGAGCCTTAAGCCCAATAAGGGAAAAACCATTTTAACCATAAACTTAATATCCATAGTGCCATAGTCCATCCATTCAGAGATTTGCGCGAAGTTTTATGAAGCTAATAGTGTTACAGTTTACGTAAAAGGGTCGGCAACGCTCCGACTACAATGTTCCCATAAAAGACATCAACGCGTTCATATGCGAGATATAATTTAATGTTGGTTCTTGCTTTAAATATACAGGAGCCGTAAATTTGACTGTGATACCGAAAGAGACTAATAGAAAGGTAATTGAAAAAACTAACATTTAAAGTAGTTAGCTATATACGTACACGTTCCACAATCAAATCGGGGACGTTCTGAAAAAAGGTCTGGTGAAAAGTAC
>DWBH01000441.1:0-12415 GCA_018230765.1 Ernsta delagoae
GTATGTTAAGTACCTAAACAATGAATATCAACGTTTACAGCTTTTCCTAACGTGTCTGTTTCTCGAACATATAGGTAGGTACTTAGATGTATCAATAATAATTTTAACATAGAACATAACCTACGAATATCCGCCGGGGCTGCCATTAAACCATTTTCTAGTGATATGACGTGAATACAATTATATTGAAGAATTGTAGCTGTTTCTAACGTACCTACGGATTTTTTTTCAATAAAAAACTTAAATTAATAATGATACCCATATCTACAATAGGTAGTACCTATAGACTATAGAGGCTAACATTTAACAAACGTCAAAATACATACATACCTACTTATATCGTTCACCGACTTTTGATACCTTTCTAGTAGGTAAACGTTTCTTTCCTAACTATATAAATAAGATCCTGAAAGCGCATTATTTGTAAATTACGAGAAGACACAGTAAACTAAATCAATAAGTATTTTATGACAACCTTCCTTCTATTACCTATCCATTCAGGTATGCGATTCGTGATTCGGTTACGTCAACTTTTACTATAATCTTCAACCTAATAACATTAGGTTTTCTTTTTAAATCCTTTACACTGCATGCATCCAAACACTCAAGGGAATGAGGAGGGTGACAATTCGTTCTTCACGGCACCGGACAGACGGCGGCCCTCTCAGGACGATTGCTAAATCGTTCGGTTACCCTCTTTCAGTTTATTTTGTATTTTTCCAATGTGTACGTGCAAATGCTAAACAGGAATGATTCAGTCACCCGTTGTTAGACAAGGGTGGGTTAAGGAATATTGTTTGTATAATGTATTGGCTCGATACGTGATTTTGAATGCTTATCAGTGAACGAATTAAATTTGTTAGGTGTTGTTTTCCGAATGCGTCTATTTGCTTTGCCTGGAATTGAACTTAGCTGAAATGTATCTAAAGATAGATAAAAATATCGATTTTGGATCTTCTTTTACAATCGACTTCGTTTCAATACGATCAATCGCCTTTTGTTGACACAAAAGGTTGTTGTAGTTTTTAAGTCCATCTTCCGTCCGTTTTATTATTTTTAAACACTGAAAAGCAGGAAAAATGTTGTTGTTTCCTTTCTTAAAACATTTTTGGAAGTAGGTTTACGAAATAAAACATAGCGAGCGGGTGTTGCATAGCACGGGGACCACGTAGTCATAATGTGCAAACGCCAAGCTCTCCACGTTTTGGCTGACAGTGTTTCAGGCGGATGACGGGTGTGGCGCCACATGCAGCGGATCTTAAGTCTCTTACCACGAGCCTATCAATGACCACTTGTAAAACTTATTGTGTCCAAGCTACATTCTTCTATTAATTACATTGTTTGGTTGGCATTGGTTACGTTATCCTAACACGTTTCCATCTTTTGGCGCGCGCCATTAAAATAGCGATGATGATGATACATAAGAACCTTCCACCCACAATAAGAAGAAAAATAAATAATGTTTTTTATAAATATTATTTGTCTATCAACAATATCTTTCTTACCCATTTGAAAAATTTAGGTACCTACCTACTTACTACAGAGCTTACAGCTAATTGAAAGTGCGGCAATTTTACCAATTTGCACTTCGCCAGCGTGGTGGTTATATCATCCTCATATTTAGAATCACGTGCATGTCCTGCTGTGTGTGACAAATAATGAGTTGATGACTTGTTGCGTGAATATACCTACCTGTCAGATAAAAATCGTAGAACCTTGGTATTAAGATAAGATACGTCACGACTTCACAAGTAACGAGGGTCAAAAATACATAACTTTCAAAAGTAGAAAAAGTATTTCATTTCACGAAAAGCTCAAATGACCTCGCTGCTAGTGGGGCTCTACTACAAGCAGCGGGGCAAAGCGAGGCGCGAGCTTGCTTTATCTGCGCTGGCTCGGCGCGAAACAATATATTTATTGGACAGTAGCACGCGGCGTGCGACCAAGCCGGATGATCTATTCTCTGTGCCCCACGTTGCCACTGTACATACTACGGGACACTTGTATACAGAGATAGTGTATTCTTTGCGAAAAAATAATTCTTTCTTTCTGAGACTTTCAGAGTTTCAGAAATTTCAGAAATGGAAGTTTCAAAAAGAAATTTCAGTAGAGTTCATTGATGTAGAGGCCGTTTTAGAGTCATGCGGTTACAGTCGGCTTATGTAGCGTGGGTTTTCTATTAACGGCTAAATAAAGATGGCGAAAGTACAGGAGGAAAGACGGCCACTAGCGATAAACTAAAGAAGTCTGGCAGTATCTACCTAGGTTGTAACAATAATTATTGTTATTAGTTAGGTAGGTATTGATAAACCAGTATTATTAATTATATTATTATGAAGATGTAGGTAAGACAAAAATACGCGCTTTGCGTACCTGTTTTTCAGTGCAAAATAATGTCATGCTCACCTCAATTCGATAAGTAGGTAGGTCGATTTTTAAAACTTATAGGTATTAAAATGCTAAACTCATATCGTATTTTAGTCTTTCGTGACCCATGCAGCTGCTCCGAGCGAAGTAACTTTCAATATTTCAGTGGGCAGTTAGTGTGCAATATGCAGCGGAGTGCAGCGCGTCCCTCATTCAAGAAGGTCACAGTTTGCACAGGCCGCCGCCCGCCGCCCGCGGCCCGCCGCCCGGCGAGCCGTCGCGCTACCCTGCTTTACGGCAAGCGCAGTTTTGTTTCCAAGATTAAGCGAAACTAAACTGCTCCCGGCTGCTCGTTGCTCACTCCCGTCCACTACTCACTGACCCAGCCCATATTTATTAGTAGCATACGAAGCTACCCACTATTCTCATGAGAATATTCCGAAAAAATAAAACGATATCGGAAACAATATGTAGGCAAATCTACTGTTTACGTAAATGGTAACAAATAAGAGGGCGTCTCAATCACGACTCTATTTGTTCTGGAACCGGTCTCGGGAGAGGCGAACAAGATGGATCGCGGTGTCAACACGAATTTGCATCCCTTGTTTGTCTCCACGGAGCTTCGGTGGAAAAAACACCGCAATCTCATTGGGTTGGTGCACCGAGCGGTTCGCATCAGTTATTCGCCGGCGCGGCCGGCTAACACGATTATCTGTCGTTTCGACCGAGACGTTCTTTTTTCCCGTTCCCTTGTTTTCCAACTTCATGTCTACCTACTCCGTGTTTTTCTGAATAGGAAATGGGATATGTCAGACGAAAAATTGACAAAAATATGGCCGACGCCGATGGAAAATAGTGGGTATTGCGATATCATCTGCTGGGGCCGCGGTTGCCGGATTGGAATTTTATTTGCAAGATCATTGTCTACGGTGTTTTATGTTGATTGCATTGTTTATGACGCAAGCCTTTTTGTCAAAACCCAACTTAGTATGCCAACATTTGTCTTGTTTATTTCGTGTTACCTATTTCAATAACCGTATTTTCTTCTCACAATAACCTTGTAAAGTGTTATTTGAAATACAACGGCATGGCGTGCGTCGTGGCGGTAGTTCTCCCAGTGTCATGTCAGTGAGTGGGCGGTACTGAGGTCAAAACCTTCTGTTGTGCGTTCACGTTACGTTCATAACTACTTTTTGTTACTGCTTTCAAATTCTGATTATGATGTATGTTAATTTGTACATGATTTCGAAACTTCTGGATATTCAATATGACATGCTTAGATTGTTATTTCATTCTTATTACGTAGATCATTTGCGGTATTTCCAATTTTTTTCATTCAGTACTTTTTGAGTATAAGATACTGTTTTGCAGTATCTACGAGTACCTAATAGTAGGTAAGGTGTTTCTGGAATATCAGTATGTGCATGATTTGATGTTGATACCACCCGTAAATCAGAATACAATATGAAAGTTGGCAGGTAGAACATTGCATTTGGCACAAATAACAACTTATAAATTGATCATAAATCACGAATTTGCGTCTAGGTAATTAACTGCCACAACTTACGAGATGCATAGACTAAATAGGTACTTACATTTATGTTTTTCAGAAGCTTAGAATGTTAATAACATTCTATTACCTAGGTATAGGCTATATTATGTTTTTTATAGTACCTAACTATTATACGAGTACCATTTTTATACAGAAAAACAAGTTAGTCCGATATAGTAGATAAATAAATAATAATATCTAGTCAACCATCAAATTGGTGATTAAAAAAACAACCTTATCCATCAGCATTGCCTCATTAGCAGTAAAGTTAAAGGAAGCAAAACCTCACAGGGAGCAAAAACTCATCGCAGAGATGACAGATACGATTCCAAATATTTCGGCAATGCGACGTTATCCTGAAACAAGAATCCCAGTGTGATTTATAAAGCGTCGTAAACCATTACAAATTGTTTCGAAACTTTGAACTGTGTTAATTTAGGTGCCTACGTATGTGGGTCCGTTACACTTTTTTTTATTCAAACACCCGGAAGCGTCCTCCAACAGTGATAAGTTCGACGGCTGACCCACAAAAAATAAAATTACGATTCAATAATTCCAAACCGGTGCTTATTCTCAAATTACAGAGACATGAGAGTTTTGATTGCGTCATGAAACTCATGAATTACCAACTGAGGTAACCGCACGCAACGGATCATAAAGATCCCTCTTAATGTCTTTATATGACTCTCACAATGCCCTGACACGAAGTAGTGAAGTCGACGAAGTAATAATTTCCAGCCAGCGCCGAGCCGAACGGTCTACCTCACACGCTCTAGCCAACCAAACCTTTCATTACGGCTTGATTATATCCAACAAAAACATTCATAACCCGGAACTTCCATTACTATTAGTAGCCAAAAAAATAATTATTGACTCCTCATGATAGTAATTAGCACCCATCTGTTGTTACATCAAATCTTTGCTTTTGGTAGAGACGCTATCACGGTTAATGAGTTGCTTATGCGCCTCGACGACTCGAAAGAACTTTTGATCGAAGTTTATTCAATGAAACTTGGATCTTTGAAATTAGCGTATAGGGCTTGGTTTCAAATGAGTATCCGAATGTAGTAGTGACGTGGAGTAGAGGTGTGAAGCTTACGCCTCCAGCGGGCGGCGCGCGTGCAGACCACCCGTGCTCGGCCACCGGCCTTCGTATGTTCAGCATATGCATGGCGACACTTAAGGACTTAACTTGCCATGCCATTGTGTTTTTTGTTATTGTGGAGAGTAGCAAGTGAACGAGAAGTCCATCTGATATTTAGGTAGTAGTTACAGCAACTCTCCCTACCTTGGAACCATGGAAATCCACTTGTAGATACAGGTATAAGAAAAGTCCTGTACGAGTACATAGCAGGTGTGTAGGTTACTACCACTTTACAACCACCGTAAGATTTGCAAAAAATATCAAACTTGCTTAACATTTCATTCGGGAATGCGGGTTTGCCGGAGCAATAGTTATCTACCTTCAATCGCTTCGTGCTGGCTCTTACTCTTAGATGTTAATCAGTGGAATGATTAACATACGTCAACAAGGTTGACCTAAAAGCGTACACGACTCATGAGATACTATACTTGTTTCAGTGTGGTCTGTGTTTGGAGGCTGTCGGCGCATGCGGGTTGGCACGCGTGCTATGCTATGCGCCTGCGCCTGTACCACGTCCACTTTGCGCATAATAAATGACCAGCTCGCAGTATTAGGCGGATCGAATATATCATTTATGTAAATTGTGACGAAGACATATCTTAAGTCGCTCGGTCGCTGCCTTCACTCTACAAGACGTAGGTACATTCCATGCGCGTTTTGTTGTTAAATGTTAGTACAAACAAAGTGTACAGACGGTCTACTTAGTGCTCACCTATAACGTTACAGAAAACAGACAAACACGGTTTGATTGATTTTTTATGTCTTATTTACAGAAGTAATAAAACAAATTGTGTATTACATACAAGAAAAAAAAGATTAGACATAGGTATCATAGCTACACTTACCTTAATATAATAGCTATACATTTTACGTAACAAAATAAAGCCACTTATATCGTAACAGAATTATTAGAAACCCGGTGGTTCTCTATGCTATTATTTATTAAAAAATCTTATTGATAATACCCACTTACTTACGTAATTCAGGCGTAATTTAACTTTACATAGGCAATATACCTACGTACATAAAGAAACGTTCCGTATTGAGTGCAACTGTTATAAAACTACTCAAAAAAAATTTCAATGCATTGTTTGTTGTGGAGACTCTTCTCATTGTGTTCTGACAACTGTTTGGTAACTCAATATAAACAAGATTGATTTGTGAGTTCCGCGCTTTGAAAGAAAGATATTTATAAATCTATTTAAACGTTGTTGATCATTATTTTTTGCTCTCTGGGTTTCTTACACATCAATATGAAATTTGAAGTCACAAGTCACGTTGGTTTTCTTAAACGCGAAGTAAGAATCGGTTGCCAACATCTCTTTATCTTTTGACATAAACGTATCTAGTAAGAAATATACAACAGCTGAGAAAAATACTGAGAAGACAAACATAGGTATAGAAATTTGCAGTAGGTACCTACATGCCTACCTCATCTCATAATATGAGATATATTATGTATATATATTATATACATTATATACCTATGTATATCGCAAATAATGATACCAATGTTTAAATAACAGAATTATAGATATATCTAGCTAGAATTTTAGATATCCAGCAAGCCTTTAAACAATAAAATAGTCCTTCACTGTTTGAAGACACTAGGGAGCTTCATTGTGTCTTTGAAATATTGAGGGCGTTTCTGGTTCACGCGGTGCCATACTAAGCGTAGTTTTTGCGGACTCTCATCGTGTGTGTTCTTGTAATATATTTTGCTTAGCTGCAATCTGATAACACCTTTACTTTTGCTTACTTATACGTACTATATCTTAATAATTTAGAATTGGTGCCTTTGCTAAGTAGGTATATTGAATTCTGATTACAAGGAATTGATAATAAGGAACTAAATAAAAAAAGTGTTTTTTTTTTGTTTTAGGCACATCTCCTTACCCCCACAAATATTCAGACCTCAAACACAAACCAACCTTTGGAGTTCAGAGTTAGCTGAGTCATATATGTATTTTTTTTTTAGATCAGATATTGCGAACAAACGTGGACCTGACCATTTAATTTGTAAAAATCCTACTAACACATGGGCCACTACTGAACTCCATAAAGAAGTTTCATACCTCAATTTCTGGATCACAGCAGGCAAAGCATTTGTTATGGAAACATCTCTCTTCGCCCAAGCAGCCGTTGATCACAATTGTCACCAATTAACAGTGTGTAGGCGCAAAAAATGGACCACCGTGGCGGAGACACCTTGGCTAATGTGCGAGATGACACGCTGGGGTTGCGGAAAAAACCGCAGGGGCTCTTAATGGCAACGTGTCCAAACACACCCCTGTGGGCGGCCACGTGGCCAACGGACACATGTCATGCGGAATATTTGTGGAGAAGTTTTAAAAATTATAATTATTCATTTGTGATTGATGAATTTTGAAATACAGCAGAACTACCCATTTTCTTTATTTGCTTTACTCATTGCTGTAAAAGTACGGAAGATTTACTGAACATACATACGCTGTGCCTTTGTTGTATAGATTGTTTTATTTAGTTTCCATGATTAATTATTAAGGTACTAACAGTTATGCCAATCACATGCATCTAACATCTCACAGTTCTTTACCATTAGGTAATAAAAACAGCTGATGTTGGTATTCTGAAAAACGCAGAAGAATAATAAGACCTATGAGAAATCCGTCTTTTCTAGACGGTTTTCTGCAATTTTACTTTCCGTTAAGTTACTTATCATAATCATGTAGGTACCTCCTTAATATACAGAGATTACTAGGTAGGTATACGTAGCTTGAGTAGGTATCTTAAAAACATATGGACGCGATATAGCAACTGAATGTTTTCTTCACATCATTGCGCTTTTATTAACTACAGCGTTCAGGGTTCACAAATTTCTGTTTAAACTACCATCATTACCACACATGGGCTCACAAAAACCGATTCCATTAAACGGCCAGGTAAGTACGCCGCTTACGGCAGATAACCGGGCCATATGCAGTTTTTCTAGCTATTTTGGTTGCATCAAGTGCCAGTCGGTAAGTATACCTCATATACCTACCTACTTATAGGTAGGCACTAATTATTGGTATCTCTATTCCTTCGTAGCTACTTACTTGAAAGAAGGTTGATTCTTTACTCAATTTTTTTCATTTTTTTTCAAAACAGACACAGCTCTGTCCTACTCGCTAATGTATATCTTATAATGTATGTATATTATAATATAATTTTAATTCTTTAACTAAGTTTAGGACTAATTAAGAACTTATGATCTATGGGTGCCTAAGGCATGACCAATTGTGGCTCTGTCTGTAGGTACCTTACCTAAATATTATTACAGCAAGGCAGTGTCTGCCTCTAGACACTGGGCTAAATTCATTTTGGTAACTGAATGTCTTTGGACGGGTCTTTCGTCCTACATTTATATCAAGCTGACTTGGATTCAACTCTCATTTTTTACCCTGTAAATTTCAATACACGTATCTACTGCATTGCATAAGTAGAGAGCTACTCCACGTACCTATGCATGTACATTTACAATAATGAACAAAGGTGTACAGAGGCAGCAGATTGAAACTGGCAAGGCTTGATCATGTTTGATCGCGCTGTAAGCACCTGTGGTTGGTGGTGGCTTCTTTTTACACGATGCTTGCACGCGTACCGTTAGCAGATTCACTTACATAGCTCTAGGTGGAACCAATCAATGTGGAGAAACCTGTACTTAAATTATAAATACCTAATTCTAGTCCCGTATTAATTTAACATTGGTGCAAGTATTTGTATAACATTGCGATATTCAGTAGAGCTATTCTTGTATTTGTTCAATTAACTTAATACACTTAATAGCATCAATTTGAGTAGAAATACCTACTCATATTATTTGCAGCTTAAGCTTAAGCTTTAGCCCATGTTGGTATATTGATATGCATATATAGGCATATCAATGTCTAATACGTGATTAGATAATAATATTAGCTTCAGTAGGTTTTAAGGTACTGCTTAATAACTTAAAAACGGCCTTTTGTACCAAATATGAATTCTAATTTGAATTCTACCAATTAAGTTAAGGAAATTGCTTAAATATTTTAAGATTAGGTACAGCTTTAAACTTCAAATATGTATATGTGGATATGTATCTCAATTTCGGCTGCTAACGTTACTCGCTCAGTTTACAGTTAAGATGCGTTTTTTTGTGTAAATTCGGTTGGCGTTCGATCGGTCTCGCCTATTACAGCACACTTAAAGCTGTAACGATATCATTTTATTACCAAGTAGCCGATTTTGCTAAAGTGAACCAATCATGTCAGCTATACCTACTTACTTACATTGACAGAAAGTATTTTTTTAAATATTAAGCTGTAGGTATCTTAATAGAATATTATACATATTTGTACAACTCTAGGCATCTAAGTAACTTATCTCATCTGAACATTATACATGTACCTAGCTACAAACTTGTAACTTCTACCTACCATTTTTAGCAAATGTAGTCTTTAATTTAATTAAAGTACTTAATTATTTTTATTGTATTTTGTTAATTTAGTAAGATACCTATGTAGGGACAGATATTGGTTGTAATAAATAAATTAGGCACTTACATTAGAAAGAAGAAATATTAAACATTTTTATTACTTACTCTACTTGTTTTGCTATAAAATAACCATTATTCGTTCGTATATAAAAAGAGATTAACAAATATAAAAATACTGTACTACTTACGAATTTTTTGTTGAATACGATACCTACCTACATATTGTGTTGTTGAGGAATTGTTAGTTGTTCAATTTAGCATAACGCAATCCTGTCGGCAGTCGAACCTAATTACCCAGCCGCGCTTGGTGTTGATGAAACAAGCTTTTTGCTCAGATTCGTGGTAGTCGGGTTATGGCAGGTTATAGCGCATAAACCGTGCCCTACACCTCTACCCACCGAGTAGCCTTTTGATGATGTTCAATTTAATTATTTTATTAACACTTAGTAGAAGTAGGTACCTAAGAGTTTGGTTGGTGACGTTAGCGCAAATATTTAGGTACAGACTGCAGGTATGGCGAGTTAATAATTATTACCTACGCTTAACACACTGAGATCTTAATATTCAGGTACCACATTAATACCTAGATAATTACGTGGGTTATGTTGTTAAGATATAGAATTATAGACTAAGGTTCGATTACCTAAGATTGCCTAATTTAAAGTTATATCAGATTTTTTTTTCGAGTTTTATTTAAAAACCGAATGCATGGTACGTTGTATAATAATGTTATCACCTTGGTCATACCATTTCAATTTGTCATATGTATATACATATACTCGTACCTATTATCCTCATTGTATAAAAAATAAGGTTTAAAACTTGTGAAGTTAAGAAACGTATTACCGTGTACTACAGTACTACAGTACTAAACGGCAGTATTGATTGAAGTTAGCAGGCTGGTAATAAAAGACGACGGTGGTCGTAAACTGGCACTCGAAGTCATCGCTACTGGCGCCCGCGCAGATCAAAGGCAGACGCCGACAAAGCCGCCGCTCTCCGCCCTGTCAACGCGGTCGCGGGCCATATGTAAAGCTGATGACATATTATCGTCGATATTTAAGGTATAGTGGTGATGGGTGATGGGCATACATCACCGTCAATAAATAACTCAGCTGCGACCTTGCCCTGTCGTGGATTTTTAATTTAATTTATAATCTATGACCCTATGACCTATAAATTAACACCAATGCAAGGAAAGAAATGAAAATCATGTGATTTTCTGAACTGGTAAGAATATTATACTGGAATCCTTGAATGGAAGTTAACTAAATAGCACACCTGACTACACGGATTGGTACTTTAATCAGTCATACACTAAGGGTTTTTGATTCCATTGTGTGGATTATGGTCAAGAAAATACGCAGTCAGTAGTGGGTTCAATACTGTGAGTAGGTACACTTAAGTTAAAGGAAAATCAAAACTTATTGGCACATAGATAGGTACGAAACACAGCCACAATCGCATTTTGTAGGTAAGATAATACCCGTAAGTATGATTCTGGCTTATTGATTTTGCCCACGGCCGGAAATTACGATCAATAAGTGCTATTTAAAATTGAATATTAATAGATGGCTGAAATCAACATAAACAATTATGATAATGAATTAACCTATGATGCAAATGAAAAATGTCGATAACGCAATAATTCATAATGATCCGAAACGCAAAAAAGTTTCACGACGGTTATTTTCGTATCTTTTTAAGATAGGTGCTTACACGGGCATAGAATTTAAAATATCATTTAAATACTCTACCAATAGGTATCCAAAAGAAATTACTGAGTCTTGTAAAACTGTTTCTTTAAATTAGAAATGAAACAATCACACATTAATTAGGTACCCTTCCGTCGCGATGAACGTAAAAACTATACGAATCCAGCTGAATTATCTTATTGTGGCATTTGCAGTGTCGCCAGAATAATCCTAATCCTTCTGGAACGAGCCCAAAAACTGCGGGCGTCTTAAGACGGGAGTCGCCGTTTTAATTGGTCGCATTAGAGTTGATCCCCTTATTAATAGGTTGATTACTTGCGGGCCGGCGGCAGTTCGGATCCGCGCGGACGACGGACGAGCAATGCCGAGCCAGGCGGATATTGCACACTAGACCTACTATCTCCATAGACAAGCTTCTTACGTTTTTACGTAAGAATTCTTCCAACTTGCGGATCGCGTGAACTGTCTGACAGATTTCACTTTGCTTGGGTAAAAATAATTAAAATATATACGTACAACTGATGTGTTAAATATACTTGCTAGGTGTGCGGAGCTTTGGGAAAGAAAAAAAAACATTTTTTTATAAAAGTCTGGATCATATTCAGGGTAGACAAATGTGTGATTTTTGATGGAGACTGCTTCCAAATATAAGGCGACCTTTGTTTAAATGGTTAAATTGTCCTTATCGGGTATGGCCCAAAGTTAATAAAGATAAAAAATTCTGCAGAAACAGAACAATAACTCTTTTTTAAACAAAGTAAAATTCTTAGGAGAGACGTTACCACAACACTCGTACTGTGGAAACAATCCCCAGATCTTACGCGAAAACCAAGGGAACAAAAGATTTGTATTGAATGCAACTGCATTCATTTGCAGTAAATAGTTACCTACCAACCCATCGCTGAGCCCACATTAAGTGCATTAAGGAGGCCTTTAAAGTTAATCTATTCGCAGTCTCCATAAACATCGGATCCCATTAAAAAGATTGATTGTTATCCATTTCGGTTATTTCACTTTGTGGAGTACTTTAACGCGTTGGAAGTTGATAGGCGTGTAGCGAGCTGAAAATATCAATATTATCCGGATATAGCTTCGATATCTGCGTTACGGCAATAAATCTGCGAGGTGTCGGCTGCTATCGGCCG
>DWBH01000442.1:0-12415 GCA_018230765.1 Ernsta delagoae
ATTCAAACAATAAGTCGACGGCAAATCTCAGTTTTTTTTAAATTACAGTTATTTTATCAGATTTTTTTTGCGATAAATTGTAAGTACAGAGCCGTAGTATAATCTCTGTAAGATCGTATGTTAGCATATTATTAAAATGGCTAACACGTAGTTTAAGGAATAAGTATTTGTTCACCTTATACCAATATATATAATGTATGTATATATGAACTAGGTTTCAAATTTTATGTCTAGTAAATTACGGAGCTATCTGAAAGTGATGTAAATTAACGAAAAAGCTTTTTCATGGCGTTCATTAGGGCGAGGCCAGTCTAATTAGTGATTTTTACGACGTCCGTTTCGGTCAATCACAGGTTCTGATTAATGGTGTTTACACTTAATAAGTAGGTAGCTACATCATTACAATTTAATGTTTTTATTAGGTACTGCCATCTAATGCAGACCGCAGTGTAGTTTAGTATCTTCCCTAAGTAGGTTCCAGTAGTATTTGTCTGTCTTAATAAGTATGATATTAAAAATATTAATTACTTATAATCCACAACGGGAAACTAAATAAACAATGTCTCTTAATTTATAGCTACATGTTTCTGTTTCTACTGCAAAACTGTAGAATAGATAGAAGAAGAGTAAAAGTAAATCTATTGAATAGTCAAGTAATTATTATAGCACAGATCATAACGAAAATTGATAATGAAGCTCTATCGATTCGATAGGTACCTAGTCTGCATCGAACGGATAGAATTACTTTATTCATTGTAGCTCAAACGCCTATAATGCATATGGAATACGCTTCCTGCATAGTCAGGGTCGGCGCGAACATGGATCGATTCACCCGCATACTCAATCGACGCCTTTAATCGATTTATAAATCGGTGAACCTAACTATGACGTAACTTTATGTTGCGCATACTAAACGAATGGTCCACAATCCCATATCTTATTATTATTTGTATTGTTAGAGATAGACCAAAAAGAAATCGTAAGTTAAATCGTTGGATAATTTTTGTTTTACATCCTACTTACAATTTTTTTCCACTTTGCCTAGATTGCCTGCAAGTAAGTGCAAAATATTAATATTAATCCCTTAGCATGTAAACTACGTAGGTACGAGTACTATCTGTTAATTTTTACAAAAACTATGGCTAAGAACGTATAAAATATAAATTCTAATTCGGCTAAGAAAAGTTATAAGATGTTATCAGATTACTTCCGAAAACAGCCGTTTCACTACGGTGTGTTTATTTAGGGGTGCAAATTATTTATCGCTCCCTTGCCTTCTGCATACGAGTATATCAATTCTCGTTATAATGTCACCGCAGAAAGAGGGGTTCTTTGTAAACGTCTTAAAACCTCTAATATTTAGTATTTCGAAGCAACTGCGTGCGCGCATATAAATGTGATGTGACTAATAATGTTTATGTGTCACCGACTCACCGAGTAAAGAGAATGTTTTCGTAACTTGAGGTTTTTAGACGCATTGGCATTATTATAGGATTCTCTTGTAGTGGATACACAATACAAAGAACACAAACACCTGGTATTCGAAGCCAGGACCTGCCAAACGGCGAATGACCCACTAGGTATTAAGGTGAAACATAGGGGTCCTTATAACATTTACATTATAAATAGCTTCTTTATTATCTGTTTTCCTTTATTTCAAAAATAAAATTGTTAATTTTCAAGAATAACAATGACACGATTTGTTTTGGTAACCGTTTACGAGTTACTCATGTTTCAGGAATATTGTTAATGCCTAAACGGGAACGGTACTTTTGTCTTATTGCTGTCTCATTTCTAAAAAAAGAAGCAGGCTCATCACACCCGCGGATGACATACGAATATATTTGTAAGAAAATATTCTGATGTGTTCATTAAATCGTTATTAAATTTAAAACTTAAATACTAGGTATGCAATGCCTCTTCTATTACATTTGTAATGTACCTACTAGAATCTATGATAGGTTAGGAATACCATGAACTCCTCCACCCTAAGATTTAACCACGGAACAAAGACAGATACAGATATAAATGGAAGTGCAGTTACCCCCTTAAGGAACGAAATGACACCTCCCAACGTATGCAACGTTGACGTGAACAAAAAATGAATTGACAAGAGGAAATATTTGACATGTAACAATCAGCATTAAATACTTTGCTATGTTTCAGCTATCAGCCAATAAATTGATTTGGACTTTATGCATTTTATCTAATATTTTGCCTTGATTATCCGTGGTTCTGAGTAAATAATATGCTCTGGCTTCGAACATTAAAGCAAGAAAATGCCTATTAATCAATTTCATTCGCGTGTCGCAATGAGCAAACCCACGATTCGGTTGTTTTCGTTGACATTCCGTCTTGTCAGTGTTTTTGTTGTCACTCAATAAATAAATGCTTTTTAGGCAGTGACACAGTTTTGCAGTTTCAGAATGGATTGCGATTTAGCGTTTTATGTTTAATTTAGTAACTGTTTACTAATAAGCTGCGTCAAATTTACAAATAATTTAATTCCTGAAATTCCAGTTACACATTCTGTAATAATTCTCATCCTCTGTCTACTTATTTGGGATTATTATAAACATGGTCTATTTTTAAAATTAATTGTTACCTTTTTAAGTCTTATTACTAAATTATCTTCTCACTTAAAAATTTTGACATCAATTAGGTTTATTAGGTGGTACGGTGGTAGGACTTATTTATTTCCTAGCTTAGTTATATTTTATACAGATGTCTAATACATGGAAGTATTCAGAAAAAATTGTTTAAAAACAGTCTTGAGAGGCAACCTCAAAGTAAACCAGTAATAGTTACGTAGTTTTCTTTTTAACTTAATGCTGTAATTGACCTCATTCGGTTGATTTAGTTTCGTTATCCGACAGTTATTTTCCAATCGCGTTTTGTTTACAATCTCCGCGTATTTAGTGTGCTAATCTTCTTCTTTGTTTTATTTTACTTATTCATTCATTGTTAGCTTATCTGAATTTTTTGTTATTTATTTTATTGTAGAGATATAGATAGGACTGCGACGGACAAGACTTGCAAAACAGCTGAATACTTATACAATTAACGGTTTAAAATATTTCCTTGGCAGTATGATTATTTTATAACAAAATAAGCTCTTAACCAAACTTAAATCAGAACCGATGAAACCCGCAACCATTATGACAATCAAATCTAGACGTTGCCTTATCTGACCTACCATTAGACAAGCGATTACTTTATCTCCGTTGTCGCCAATGTTGACATCTTGAAGATCGAGAGACCAGTTCACAATGGAAGTGTATCTGAATCAGTAAAGCGTATCACTTTCGCTCCGGGGCTCCAATGATCCGTACACTTTCACTGCTCGACGTAAACTGTTAAGCCGCAGTAGGGCACTTGCTTTACTTCTAGCGAATGATTATGTCGAATGAATTCCTCTTGTATCACTAAGGGTGGTGGTTAATGGAAATAGAATTTGAGAGTCATTCATAGTAATTTTCGCATTTGAGTGTATCTTAAGATAAGTATTAAGCGGTTTTTGATAACACGGACCTTATAGAGTGGTAGAGTACACTCCAGACTTTCTCAGATAACAGAGACTCGAGCTCACAAAAAATACCTTATAAGTTAGGAGGCACCTATGTGTCGACTTTAATTGAGAACTTCCTACTTTTTTTCGTCTGTTAAAACGTAGACAATATGTAGATAGCATGAGGTTGGGTCAGAAGAATGCTTCGCAAGAATAAAGAATTTCAATCTTCAATACGACTGTAATTTTTTTAAAAATCGCTTGCTGTTAGTGCTCTTTGACTATGAGATAAGACGTTAAGTCGTCATCACAGTATTATCCACCGCCGTTACTGCGATGAACTAACCAACCAGTTATCTAATTCTTATATAATCAATTAACATGATATTTCTAATGTAAATATTTGCTTATTGTACTGTTGTCATAATTATCTTCTTTGTTACTTTATCTTGTACCTTTAGATATTATTCCTGGACAATTTTAGTAGGATGACATAAATGTCTACCTATCTACTGTTGTTCTTCTGTTTGTGTCTTTAGATATGTCTTTAGATAGAACCTCTGCTCTGTGCTTAAGTTATAACTGATTTTATTTAATTACTTGACTCTCGCAACCTCGTCCAAGTCATAAATCGACTGTTAATATAAACTATTCTATCCCTTGAATTAAATACAAACTGCACACAGCTTGCAAAATTCGATTAAAAGTAGCTTAGAAGTTATTCGTATACAAACCGCGTGACACTTTTGAGACAGAAACTTGTACATATAAATAATCTCTTCATGATACTAATAAATTCTTGTATTACGGAGCATTGCCTATGGTATGCAAGATGAAAGCTATAACAGACATTCAATCCTTCATTGTAGTAAAGTTCAGTTACTCGTATTAAGAAATTTAAAGGCTTAAAGTGTTTGTTTACATCAACACCGATCAAAGGCTTAGGTAAAGCTTTGTACTAGTTTGCACTAACATTAGCTACGGAAGCTTAAATGCATTTAATGATCTATAGGTTGGCCGTGTTTCTAGCTTTTAAGCCATGGATTAGCTACGAGAAATACGTGACTAGACTGAAGCCTTATGCTAAGTTTAAGGATAGGTACTATTAAGACATAATTACATACAACAGTTTTTCTTTAGTTGAGTTACCCACATTGGCGTTATGACAGCTTATAGTAATATGCTAAATGTAATTAGGATGCTAGTAGCTAGGTAGGCTAGCTAGTTAGTTTCAATTCCAAACCGTTTTTTCTTTAAAATATCCATTTATTTATTTAAATGGTTTATGGGAGCATAAGGAATAGACTGAAGTAAAATTATTATTTGTTGAAAAAGAACTGCAGTTGTTGAAAAAATGTTTCTAGCTGCAGCACACAATAAAGAAGATTCTCATTCCGACTCTTGGAAACCTTTCAAACGACGCACTTGTCTCATGCCTCATAGTGACGTATGAGAGTGTAGAGCCGCCTTTAAAAACTACAGTCTGGCGCGCAAGTGTGCGCTCCACTTGCTAAGACTATTGTCGAGTAGGTACATGTGAGTACCTACCATACCATATGAGTACCTACATGTGGTGTTGGAGACACATATTGTTGTTGGAGACGCAGTTGCACAATCTGAGAACAAAAGTATATGATATACTGCAATTTTTTTATGGCGAATTCCTTGCAGATGCTTACTTATTTATGTGTATCTGGAAATAGAGAAAAAAATTAAGAACGTTAACACGTAAAGCAGCAGTTAATTGTCCGGGATGGTGTATAATTACATACACCCTCTTGTTTGAGAGGAGACCCTTGCCCAGCAGTGGGTCAGTTGATGATGATCACACATAATCTTCTATTCTGAAACTAGGCGGCGTTTGCGTTATGTGAGTTACCTATGACATTCAGAACTATATATACCTGCTGTATTATTTTATTTTTACTACACTATTTACATACCCAAGCAGGCTATTGTTTCATGTTCAAGCCTAGCCTAGGACTCTTTAAAAAAATTGTCTACACTCTACTGTTATAGTCGGAAGCTTGAACTTTTACGATCTGCGCTGTGAGATCACCTGCCAGGTTACAATGCTGTGCGTCCTACTTCCAATGCCATGCCTATCTGTTGGATAAAGTTTCACATCTCAACATCTGTCGACTTATCTCGCTTTATCTAGATATGAAAGTCTTTGATCAAATACATTGAGTTTCTCAAGATCATGTTTTGTAACTACGTGATAAGATATAGTGTACCTACGTCAAATTTTAATATTTATTATATTAGGTATCCCGATGGAACCGGTACACTGGTGTTAAAGGAAGTTATACGTACTTAACTAGCTTTGGACAATGAACCGTATCGAACTCATCTTTACAAACACACTAGTCCTTATGTAAATAATTAGTTAGGTACCTCACTTACCTTACTAGTTTTTTATGATAATCGTGTACGTATGACAAGAATGGTTCTTCTTGATCCATTAACAAAGCATGTACTTATGTGAATATTTACAGAGGAACAGCTTAAACTAGGTGTATCTACCTATATAGTTAAGATTAAAGCCTTCGAAAAAAATATCTCCCATAATAACCGTAATCTATTCATAACATTTGAACAATAATTAATAACACATAATCAGTCTTCTTAAATAACAAGTTTGTAAGTTTTGAATTTCGAACTAAAATAAGACAAGTTAAGAAGCATCCTTACTTTCTTTCAACGTGCCAATTCTTTGCACATCCTTTCGAAGTTCCGCTTAAAACATGCCACGGTAAACTGACACTAAATGGCCTATAAATACGTGTCAAGGTGCTACATTAAGGATTGGACGTGCTTAAGTGGCCAAACGTTCACAAAAGAAAGGTTCTTGCGGTGTCTCGCAGATTGTTGATAAGGGCCCCTTTAATTAAAAGAGCCCTTATAATGTAGAACATTGCAGTAGGCTCTTCAAATAGTGATTATTGTCGCGCACTGAATTATAGAGGAAATAAAACCCTTCTTACCTAAAACATGCAAATATATACCTAATATGCAAACAAAGCAAATATAATTATAATATTCAATATCAATCCCATATACCCATTATAAAGTTCCAATCCAATATTATACCCATTATAAAGTTTAATTAAATCAATCTACTTAAGTCTCTTGATCATCGATGATTAAGTAGGTAATATTTTTGTTAAAATTAAATATTTTGCGATAAATGAGAACGGACAAACTAATCATTACTTTTATTTTTGCTTCAGCCTTAAATTCTCATCATTACCCTAACTTTAAAAACATTATTGTTTCACATTATTATCACAATGAAATGTAAACGCTTTAAAACCCCTATTAAGCATTTCAGAAACAACAACACAATCAAACCTAATTACCACATTACTGTTAAATGCAATCCAAACACGTACCTACTTACGTACAAAGTGTCTATCAAATTCGATAAACAAGATGAAACAGAACATTTCTCCGAAGTTGATTATAACGATGTTCTCTTTATTTTCAGAGCTAATCTGCGATACCATGCCAGCGGTGCTATCAGTTGAAAGCTGACCTATGAAGAAGACGCATCACTCAGATTAGAATCAACAGCCGCTCAAAAAGTGTTCAGTGAATCGTAAAAAACGTAGCCTACTCGTAACAACGTTGCAACAGTTTTAAAATCATTTAAAAATTAAATTTAAATTCTCGAATCTATCCGTCTAGTGATTAATCAAACTACGAGTACGGTATAGTCGGTTGAACTTGGGTTTAGGCACTTCAGTGAAGTTTGCAAGTGAATTGTGTGGTGGACAATAAAATGGCGACTACTGGCAGTGAGATTTGGCTGCAATGGTTCGCTTGCTGCTACCAGCCCGCTGCGCAGGCGCAGAGGACGCGCCGGAGAATAGACCGCTCTATGATTGGTGCTCCAACGAATTTCCAACATACAGGACACATAGGTGAGTTCCTGGGAGCTTAGAAATTACTTTTGAAATAAACGTAAAAAGAATTTGAAGTTCGTAAAACCCCGTTGGCAATGACGATCGCACGTAATACGGAAGATTAAACTAATGCGGGCGTGGCCGGTAACTCTTTTGATGGGTGTCTGCTGGTAGCAGATATCATGCACGCTCCCGTACTTCGGACGCCATAGTAAATCGTCAGTTTTGGCTTTTGTGAACAGACAACAGTCGTCAAACATGCACACTACAGACATTAAGCCTGCGTGTTACTCCCGAAACTCGGGAATTCGAAATCGAATCGAGCTTGTGCCATTTATCCATCTTTAACCTCACTCAATTCTATACATTTAGCAGTAGACAGCAATACTAATTGACACAAAATTGAAACAAATTCGATTCGATTTCGAACTCGAAAGTGTCAGGAGTAGCCCCTCTAAACCGGAAATATTTCAAAATTAATCAGCCTTAACAACTAAGCCAACCTTAAGAAAAAATTAATAAGATAGGTACCTAGCGTAACACTGTAGTATCTAATCTACAATTAATAAATTCAAATCAGTCACTGCCGTTATTTTAGTTTCCAGTTATTAATTATTGTCCAGCTTCCAAGACGTGGCATCTAGTTGTAGCGGTAGTTGTATTATTTAACCAGGATACCGACTACTCGACTACCTAAAAATGAATTACTCATAGCTAAGTGTTAGTCAGCGGTAACAGTTGTTTTCTTGTGACTACATAACTAAAATTGTAGTATTTATGGCAAATGGAAATGAAAAAAAGAAATGATAGGCCTAAGTAATGTTGATTAGATATTGTGCTTATTATTTATTAACATAAACTATTCAAGTACTGTTTTAATTTCAGGTTCATTATAAAACCTACCTAAAGGTACTTACTTAACACTATCTTACAATAAATTAAGTGATATAAGATCGGAAAAAGTATACTATCAAAAACATTTTTAATTTGTTATGTAAGGTAACTTATCTAACGTACTTCTTTCCTGATTCTAATTATGTATGAGAAATTCATGAATGTAAAAAACTATAATTGGAATTTCTATTCCATACTTAGTCTATGTCACGCTCTACGGTCACTTTACTTGTAATAAGTATTTTAGCACAATTTGAAACGCTAAGCGTGCAAATTAAAAACGGTACTTACAATAGTTACAATGCAAAGTTACGTGTAATGGTTCAATGTCTTTTTAAAGGCACCTGTCTTACCTGTTTCAATAGATGGACAATTTATCATCTACTTACTGTCCAGTTGTTGATGACAAGACTCTGGGCTACATTTAGTTATTAGGTCTATAACTAATAACTATCTACGAGTGGATTGGCTTATAATAAACTTCAGTTTGTTGTGCACGAAACTGTGTTTTTTTTTTAAATAAAAAGTAAAAGGTTATTTTAAAAAATAAACATTTAAAAAGAAGCTACGATAATTCTTGCGAAAATTACGTTATTACGATAGTTGGGCTAAATAGGAAAATATCAAGTCATATTAAAGATAAATCCTCCTCTAAAGTTTTAAAACGACTTGGTTAGTACAAAATTGATCATTCGAATAGTTCTTGTGACGCTTTTGTCGCCCCAAAATTTAATTCGTAAATTTTTGAAATGTAATGCGAGTTTCAAAAGAAAAAAAATACAATCAAATAAGTTTAACCGATGAGCTCGTAACATGCACCTCGTAACATTGACGGCAATTGAGTTTTATCTTGATAGCTATCTTGATAGCGATTCGAGAGCCATCAAAACTATCAACTTTACTGATAGCATGTCAGTCAAACAAGAACAAGATAGACGCCCTTCTAGAAAAGATGTGAATGAACTGACAACACCCATGACACCCGCAGAAAACTGAGAAACTGGACTACTACACTGGAAGTGACCTTCCATTTCAATAGTTACATACCTACGTAGAGAAAAAACGTGGCCACCACTGCCACCATTATAAAAGTGGTAGAAAAGATACAAAGTTGATATCTTTGTGTGTATATATCGTGCAGTTATTCTTGTTATTCATATTGATGCCAACTACACTATGATGAGTCTTGTTAAGAAGTTCGCAAAATAACACCCTCGACACCCTATACGCATACCTGATAATACTAACTAGGGTTGTCAGGTGCCCTGATAAAGATGAAAGTGCTCTTCTGAAGAGCTCATAAAATTGAAGATTTTGATTAGTTTGTTTCATAATTGTAGCTATAGTTTATTAAATAAATGTGTAGGCACCTAATATTTTGTGCAGTGAAGCGTAACTTAAAAAATAGTATTAATTACTTTGGTTTAGTATCATTTCTCTATATATTTTTTTTAATTATATACTAAAGCTACTCTTTTAGCAATAAAACACCTTTTAGTTATTTTAATTTGGAATGGATTAACTAAGATAAGAACTTGAAATGTGCATTGATTACTGCTTTCACGGATACATTAAGTAAAATGTCAGATATACCTACGTCGTAAATCTGCACCTACTACATTTCTATTGCTTTCTAAACATGAGTGATCTTAATTATGACGATATGACGTGTGGTGTGATGCATCACGATTTGAACATTACATTACAGTACGTTGATATCCTGGTAATGGTACTAAAAACGATCTCGAATAATTAATATTAGGAATTTGTACAAAAATAAAAAGATGATTATGAGTAGGTACGCCACACAAAAAATTTTAGTGCTTATTAAAAATGTACTTTTGGCAGCCCTATTGTGCATAAAATTACGACAGCAATCGGAAGGCAATAAATCTAGTTCCACAGACAGAGTTCCCACAAGCGAAATCACACCGGATTTAGCAAAACAACATTGTAAACTTTAACAAAAAGTAAACGTTTACAACCTGTCCGCCATTTAAGTCTAGACACAGAACCTTATTGGTCTAGAAACGCGTTAGGGTAACGTAATTGGTCTATCAACATTGTTGTGTTATAGCTATTATTACTATTAGTATTGATTTTGAATAATTTGGATGCAATGGCATTGTTTGTATAACTATGAAATAATAAGAGTGCGTACGGCAGCGCTAATTAACATGATTTATAATTAGGCACAACACATGACAAGTCTTATAAAGAACCTTTTTGCTACGTCCCTCTATCGGTTCGTCTACAGAGGAGGTCGGGTAACTCAGATATAGTTCCTACTCAATAGTTTGATAGAGGGGTGTTATTTAACACGGTGGATTCCTTTTCATTGCGGTTGGATTTAAAAAGTAGGAGAGTTAATTCTAGGAGCTACTTATTTTAATGATGAAATTAATAATATATGAAATAGTTACCTACCTACTTATTTCTTGTGTGGGTCGATAGGTTTAATTCAATTTTAATATCTTTGATGCACACATTCAAGTAGGTGAAATTTTGTCTATAACTAAATAACGCTGTTAGTTTTAATAATTGTATTTAATTGGACCACATTCTCTGTATGTTAATCAAAAGTATTGAAACTTTCACTCGAATTAGTCATAATTAGCAGGTGTGTTAGAAGTCGGTATAAATAAATTAACAATAAAATTCATTAACTCTGTTAATCTTCTACGGTTGTATTACAGTTAATTAAGTAGTTGGCTTTTAGTTACAACAAGGATAAAAAACGTGGCAAACATTTTGTGTTAACACTATTCAAAACGGAAGAAATATGTACCTACCCTACCTACTTAGCTACGACTACTATATAAACTAAACTATGTAAGTACAATACAAGGCTCATACGACAGGCGTTACGAAACGGAACACAGTCCTTATATCATCAATAGTTTATCGATTTGTATTAAGTACTGTTTGTTACGTATCGTGTTATATAAAAACGGTCCAATGGTTAGTATGCTGACACACGTGCGCTCCAAATATGGACTTCGCCTACTTAGGACGCATTAATAAATGGAGCTTAATATTGGGAACTGTCTTGAAACGAACTTGAGTGCGTGTTTTTCATAGTTACTTTCGCACTTTATGTATCTTGAGATACGCTCAAGGCCGAATTCGACCAAATGTGGTATAAGTTTTATCCTGCGTCTAAAGTCAATAATTATTCTAGAGTTAGAGAACTATTCGTTTTACCAAACCTTATACCGGGAAAAGTTGATGCTTTTATAATCCAAAGAGTAAAGGTTTTCTAGGTACTCAGGACACTCTATATATGTCCTTTAGTCTATTTCTATTTTCTTGCTGCATAATGTTGTCTATAAGATTTCTTCGTGATAAATTTGCTTGGCAATGTAATTACCTACCAGTGTGTTATTAGATAAATTTATCATTCGTCCGTCCGTCCATCCGCCGCGCTCGCGACTGATGTCTTTCGTACACCTCGTGAATATTTTTCACGTTAAATTTGCATTTCATATTCATAATATATTTATTTTTCAATTGCTGCTATTTATGATAAATGGCTGTAGCTTTATAATAATCAGCATTACTCTTCAAGAGTTGTTCTACTGAAGGTGAATGACAAGATAAAGTTACAGGGCGCAGGGTGAGATTTTTTAACGTGAACTATTTTTAGGAAGTATCTATACCTATAGCTAACTTGAGTATAAACTAACCGTAGTTCTATCTATAGGTACATAAGTCATGTAAAGTAATAAAATTAGGTCGACACATACCATAGGTACAGACAGCAATTCCATCTAATAAAATAAATAAATAAATATTAAATACTTAGTATCCTGAATATGAGTAGGACCTGCCATTTTGTACAACGTAACTTTTTTACATGTGATGCGGCCTCACTTGAGACGTCATGAAACCCACTGAAAATATCACTTCCAATATTAACTAGTATTCTTTGTGATTAACAAAATTTCGTTGCATTATCTCAGAATTAGGTCATATTGAAACCCCCCAAAGGTGCTCGAAAATTTATTAGATACATTACATAACATACCTACCTAATAGTGTGTGTTGTGTAGTAAGTTGTGAGTACGTTAGTGCCCCCGCCGAGTGTCGCGCAGCACGGCCGTAC
>DWBH01000443.1:0-12398 GCA_018230765.1 Ernsta delagoae
GGCAGTTGCAATTGAACTACGAAGCCAGTCAGTTGTCCAGAACTCCCGTATAGTGTAAAACTAGTGTACAGTGAAAATAAAAGTATTACAAGAAAAGAAAAGAGTTTTGTTAAATCCCTGAAGGTTTTTAACAAAATTCAGAAGTGGGATTCGAGTCTCACTAGTGTGATTCTACGTCCACAAAAGGGTACGTCATTTGTTACTAATCTACTTTTAATCGCTAGATTGCTAGACATTTATTAGATTATAAATATAAATATAAATTAAATTAATTAACTTAAATATAACATTAAATTCAATAAATATTAAATAACAGTAAATCGATGTACTGAATATATGTTCAAATTAAAAATAAGCGTTAAAAAAAAAAAAAAAAATTTTCAAAACAAGTTGATAAACTAGGTTATATTATATTGTATTCATACACTAATTTAGGAAATAAATTTATTTTTCTTTTAACAAGTGGTTTAACATGGTTAAAATGATTAGCTTTCTTATGTAAAAATGAAATACTGTCCGTTGTGTTAATTTCGTTTCAGGTCAAAGACAATTAAAGATGCCTAATGAGCGATTTGAGGAGAGGCCGGGAACTAGTAGGCATCACAATAGCGAGACGAAAGGATCATCAAGGCGGACACGGTCCCGAACACGTTGTCAGCTTCCGGCAACGTCTCGTGATGAGTGGCATACCTCCGAGCGTCGTAGATCCAGGAGGACTCCTTCACCATCAGACAGACGCGCCTACGATCATCATAGGTCACGAAGGACACCTTCGGGGGCTGTCTCACAGGCAAGAAGTAGAAGTAGGTCAATAACACCGTCACTGCTTCGCCGCGCGACGCCAATGGAAACGCGACAGTATGAACCATTAAGTGAATTTCTAGATCTTAGTAATAGTAGGCGGAGGCGTGACAGGCGGCAGCCTTCTCGTGAAAGAAATACTAGATCACGTAGTCCAATTCTTATTAATACTTCGAACAGAGCCAAGCCTGTGACGCCAAAACCTCCTGGTATCGATGCCGTAAATGTTGAATTACTGAATTGTATCAAGGAGTCGTTGCAATCTATAGCAGCTATAAATCCCCAGAGCAAAGACAGATTTACCAATAATAATGTTATACCCGAATTTGATCCTAAATCTAAAAATCAAACTATATTTAGCTGGCTAAACAAAGTAAAAGAATGCTCAGAGATTTATGGCTGGGATAGTAAACAAACTGCTCACTATGCTCTCCCTAAATTAGTCGGTACTGCCAAAAAATGGTACGAGGGTCAACCATCGGTATTGTTATCTTGGGATGAATGGGTAGAAAAACTTAAAACTGCGTTTCCATCATACGAAAATTATGGTCATTTGCTCACAGAAATGTTAGCCAAGAGGGCTAAGTTTGGTGATGATTTAGAAGAATATTATTACGAAAAATTAATAGCATTAAATAGGTGTGGTATAACAGGTAGAAACGCTATTGACTGTATTGTTTACGGGATAGATGATAGGTCGGTTCGGTATGGAGCTGAGGCAGTAGGTTTCAAGGACGCGGACAAATTATTAGGTTATTTGAGAGGTGTTAAACATGAGCGAACAGATAAATTCGTAAAAAAACTAGTACGTCCCACTACTGAAAACTTACGTAAACCGGAAAAAAACGACTACAGTCGGGTAATTAAATGTTTCAATTGTCGCGAAAGTGGTCATGTCGTGTCAGGGTGTAAAAAACCTATTGTTAAGTGTCAAAAATGTCAGCGTATCGGTCATGATGATCCTGCGTGTAACAGGAGTGTTTGGGTAGATAAAACGGAAGTCAAAACATTATGACTAGACAATGAACTGGCAAGTAGAGACTTAGGACCGGATGGAAAATTTATTAAAACAGTTTATATTAATGATATTCAGATGAAGGGGTATGTTGATTTTGGGAGCCAGTGTACCTTAATAAAGGAATCCTCTATGACAGGCATCATCCCCCGTGAAAAATGGCAATTAAATAATCTACCATCTCTTAAAGGTTTTGGTAATACTTACGTAGAAGCTTTAGGTAAAGCTAGTATATCATTGATAATTGATAATGTTGAAATTAACGTTGAGGCCGTAGTTGTCCCTGATAATTACTTAAGTTATGACATGCTCATCGGACAGACTGCTACGGAACAGCCTCATGTGCGGGTGTTCAAAACATATAAAGACTTAGTAATTACTGATGAACGACCAAATGGTAACGTACGGTTAATTTTAAAATGCCACAAAACTATTACGCTTGAGGGTTGCGCTTCCGTCAAGGTGGTTAGCGATCCAAGTTTTAATGGGACTGTTTATATAGAAAATGGTCATCGACCGAATTACTGTATAAAAATGGGTTCTCTATTAATTAAAGACGGTATTGGGTATTTAACTATTTTAAATTATGACAATAAATTTATTCAGCTTAAAGAGGGACATGTTTTAGCTCGCGCTAGTACCATTCGAACTAATATAAATATTGTTAATAAAATTCAAGAATTACAAAACCATTCAATAAAAATTCCTCTTACAAATGATGATCTAAAAATTGACGATAGTTTAGATAATAACCAACAAAAACGACTGCTATATATTTTGAACCAGTATCGTGATTGCTTTGCAAAAGATTTATCTGAACTAGGACAAACGACAGTCGTAGAAATGAGCATTCAGTTGAGTGATGATCAACCAGTCGTTTATCGCCCATATAAAATGAGTCACATAGAGCGTGAAGAAGTGAGAAAAATGGTCGAGGAATTATTAAAATGCGATATTATACGAGAATCTCAGTCTCCCTACGCGAGTCCTGTCTTGTTAGTTAAAAAGAAAACTGGCGATAAACGTCTTTGTGTTGACTATCGCGCTCTGAATAGAAAAACCATTAAGCAACATTACCCTTTGCCTCGTATAGAGGATCAGATTGATTGTTTGGCTGGAAATAAATATTTTTGTGCGTTAGATTTAGCTTCTGGTTACTATCAGATACCACTAGCAGAAGAAAGCAAAAGTAAAAGTTCTTTTGTAACGCCTGATGGCCAGTTTGAATTTAATAGAATGCCTTTTGGATTATCTAATGCACCGGCCGTCTTTCAGCGAACCATCAATTTGGTTTTGGGTAACTTGCGTAATAGTACTGCATTAGCTTATATGGACGATATATTAGTCCCAAGTAAGACGTTTGAAGATGGTATAGAGAAGTTAGAGTTAATACTTCAAAAACTGCGAAAGGCGGGATTAACATTAAAACCACAAAAATGCTACTTCTTTCAAAACCAAGTCGATTACCTTGGATTTGAAGTTTCTAGCGAAGGAGTGCGTCCGGGCATAAAAAAGGTTGAGTGTGTCAAAAATTTTCCAAAACCTAAAGACGTGCATAATGTCAGGCAGTTTATCGGCCTAGCTAGTTTTTTTAGACGTTTTATTAGGAGTTTTGGTGAAATAGCGCGTCCTCTTACCACATTACTTAAGAAAAATTCTGTTTTCGTTTGGACAGAAGCTCAGGATGAAGCATTTTCTAAACTAAAAAGTGCATTAATTTCGAGACCTGTTTTAGCGTTATACAACCCCAAGTTTGAAACTCAAATACACACTGATGCCAGCAAACACGGTATTGGCAGCGTATTGTTACAAAAACAAACCGATGGAGTTTTTAAGCCTGTTGCGTATTATAGTAGACAGACCTCTCCAGAGGAGTCTCATTTTTCGTCATATGAGTTGGAAACTCTCGCTGTCATTGCTGCTTTAGTAAAATTTAGGACATACGTTCTTGGTTTAAGCTTCACCATTGTAACAGATTGCAACTCCTTAAGAGCAACGTTTTTAAAACGAGACATGATACCGAGGGTTGCGCGATGGTGGAGTTTGATTCAAGAATACGATTGTAACATAGTGTATAAATCTGGCAAGGGTATGATGCATGTTGACGCCTTGAGTAGGAATCCAACAGTAGAAAATACAAGTATTATCGATACTATAGACAATTTTGACATAATGACTATTACTGATGACTGGTTAACGACGGTACAATTAGGAGATTCTGAAATACAGCGTATAAAAAAAATTCTTTCGGATAAAGAATTTGATGACATGGTAGAGATACGGAAGAATTTTGCTCTTAAACGAGAGAGGGTATATAGAATAACTGAGGATGGATTAAGATGGGTGGTGCCAAAGGGATGTAGGTGGCAGATACTTCAGAAGAATCATGACGAAATAGGTCATTTTGCATTCGATAAAACATTAGATAAAATAAAACAGCATTACTGGTTCCCTCGGATGCGAAAATTTGTGAAAAAATATGTTAATTCATGTTTGGAGTGCGCTCATAATAAATTGCCGGCAGGGAAAAAGCAAGGTTTTCTGCACCCTATACCTAAAGAATCTGCACCCTTTCACACCATCCATGTTGATCATGTAGGTCCATTCGTGAAATCTAAAAGAAAAAATTGTTACATTCTCGTAATTGTGGATTCATTTACAAAATTTATTGTTCTAAGAGCCGTTAAAAGCACAAAGGCTACTTGCACAATCACAGTTCTTAGAGATTATTTCGGAACTTTCGGTTTACCAAAACGGTTAATAAGTGATAGGGGCACTTCATTTACAAGCTCGAAATTTAAGTCTTTTCTTTCTGAGTTAGGAGTTTATCATATAAAAAATGCAGTAGCTTCACCCAGAGCAAATGGCCAGGTAGAACGGTATAACCGTACCATTTTGGATTCTTTAGCAGCCCAAAACCATGGCAAAGATGAACGGCTCTGGGATGATAGGCTGATACAGGTGCAATGGGGACTTAACAATACCATCAACAAAGGTACGGGTAAAACTCCCTCCGAAGTTTTGTTTGGCTTAAGACTGACCGGAGTAAGTGAAGGGACGTTAGTATCTGAAATTAATAGTGATATTAGTGAAAGCGAAGTCGACAAAGAAGGAGAAAGTTCTAATAATGAAAGAATACGTAAAATAAGGGAAGAAGTAGAGCAACACACAAAAAAGTATCAGGAAGATCAGAAAAGTAGATATGATAGAAAAAGAAAGAAAGCAACAGAGTTTAAAATTGGGGACTTAGTTAGGGTTGAAAGAATAATGCATACTGTAGGCAAAAGTAAAAAGTTACTACCCAAGTGTTTAGGACCTTACAAGATAACGAAAATCTTAGACCACGACAGATATGAAGTGGTAGACACACCTGTCACTCAAAAAGGGACAACAAAGTACAAGGGTGTATTTTCCGTCGACAAAATTCACCCTTGGCTTTGTTTCGACAATAAAGATAGTGAATCGTCCAGTAGCGAAAATGTTGATTAAAAATTAAAACTAAATGATTTAGGTTTAGGTAAGTTTGGTTTAGGTACGATGTTGTAACTAATAAAAATATCATTAATTTGTTGAGTTAGTAAAATACAATGTTATTAGAATTAGATTTATAAACAATGTGGTGATTGATACGAGATTTGTTAAATACCTTATTAATTATATTACCTTTACATTAGAGTTACAAACGATGTTGACTAGAATTTGTGATTGATGTTTGTTAAGTATTTTATTAATTACTTATACATTAAAATCACAACCAAATTAATGAATTTGTATTATTACGTCGTGTAAAGTGGAAAGTTTACTCTGCTATGAGCATATGAGTAAGTATAAAATTATAATGTGTGCAATGAGCACCAATGATAAATGCTATGAGCCGAATTGGATGTTGAAGTGCAAAGTGCACGTAAATAGTTTTGCTATGAGCGAGTATTAACTTGAAATGCAATGTGCATAACTAATTTGAAGACACTAGTAGTCTGAATGAACCAGACTTATGTTCATGCGTTCGATAAATTGCTTATATGATTATCATAACATAAGCTTCATAAGCGTTATATACCTAACAGTTATATTTAGTAATTTTTTTTTTCTTCTATTAGTTATTCGCGAGGACGCGAAAAATGTCAGGATGGACGAATTGTTAGCTTACTAAAAATGATGTTGTAATTTAAGTAAATTTTTGCTGTTTATGGAATGAGTTATGTTTAAATTTACAGTAGTCGTAGGTATTTAAAAGTATGGAAATGACGGAAATCCGCAAACAAAAAGTGAAATTGTCTATATTATTTGTTAAATAAAAAAAATATGTTGTAGGTTAAGTAAATTTTTGCTGTTTATGAAACGAATTATGTTTAAATTTATAGAAGTCGTCTGTATTTAAAAGTCGGAATAAGTTATAAGAATGCCGGAAATCCGCAAACAAAAGTGTCAATATTATTTGTTAAATATTTGGAGTTTGCAACAAAATACGTTGATTTTAATTAATGTTTGTGGTCATATGTCTACATTTTTGTAATAACTTTAAAACTTAATTAAATTTTTAAATGATTTGTAAAAGACCGGATGTGACTCAAAATAGCGTGATTCTAACTCCACTCTTTAAAAAGACCTGTAGAGTCGAGAGAGAGGCAGTTGCAATTGAACTACGAAGCCAGTCAGTTGTCCAGAACTCCCGTATAGTGTAAAACTAGTGTACAGTGAAAAAAGTGAAAATAAAAGTATTATAAGAAAAGAAAAGAGTTTTGTTAAATCCCTGAAGGTTTTTAACACACAATAAATGTTTTTTTTTTTCGGAATGGCCCTACTAGTTTCGGACGCTAACGAAGGTTCTTAATCATGAGCTACCATCGGTAGTCACGTTGCGACGGAGACTAGCCTGGTCAGGCAGTCCCGAAAAAACACTAAACCTGTATGTCTATTTATACCTTAAAAATATGTAAATACATTCACGAAACCTTTAACAGGAAAATCTGCGTTTCATACAAGAAAATGTAGAGAATTTAGTTTATATAATATAGGTACCTATCTACAAAGCGATTCTCCCATATGCCTATCACATGCAGCGTTCCTGTTACTGATCCTTTAGGACACTGACCACAAACTCGGGCTTAACCCGGACATTCTGACGTCATTCGGGTGCATGGTCGTAAGTTCCGGATAGTCGCGCACACGCCATCTTGGGTAACGCTCAGGTAAGCTTCGCTTTAAGCCTTAACCTTACAATGTGAGTGTGCATTGTACCTATACTGGTTTTGTATTTTGGGCTATAATGTATTATTTGAGGACCTGAAATATATTCTGTGAAGTAGATCGTTTAATGAGTAGTATGTCGTACTGTATGCAGTTTAATCCAACTTAATAAGATAATTATGATAACTCAATATTTTTCTGTGAAGTAGACGATGTAACGTCTGCGTCATAGAGAGTAGATGCGAATTCCGCTACTAAAATATAAATAAAAGGACAAATCTATGAGGAGAAGTTTGTCAAAGTATGAGTACAAAAACTGTACAAAGTTACATAAAAAGCGCGCGGAAACATCATCCGTTCGTATCTTAATTAACAGGACGGATATCCCGCATGGAAACTGTTGCCAAAGCATTTTGTGCCATTTATTTTTCATCTAAAAATACGAGATTCTTGCTAGGTCAGCGTGTTCATACGGTCGTTTTTCCCGTGCACAAAAGCCTTCTGATCTACAGATTCTATTGTTGACCGATCGTTTTGTACCGATGCGAAAGGTAAGCGATTAACTTTTGGCTGAAACGAGCCCCATCAATTCGGGAAGTAATCATTTATCCAGTGAAAAGGCACCAATCTCTACCTATAATATATCACTGACTGGATGGGATTAATGCTTAATTTGCTCCTAATTTATACTTATTTATGGTCAATGAGGTACGCTTAAATTATGTACGGGTGCATGCATGTCGTTGTAAATCTTCTTACCACCTAAGTGTCTATTACTTTTCAGAATATTCCTTTATTTATATAGGTTAAAAAATCATTTAACAATGTTTTATTGTCCTAAGTGACAACTCATAAAATTTAGCAAAATACTTCCTTAATGACCCATGGAAAAGCACGTTCAAGATCAAATATTTTATAAGCAATTTTGTTCTACTCTCTTCTTTAAATCTATCAAGGGTCTAGTACATTTCTTTTTCAGCAAACATCAAAATCTGTCATCATTAAACACATGTAAGTAGGTGACATTTAGTTGAAGATCCAACAGATATAATAAATCCGCTTATGCAGCGTTACACCCCTCGGATCATTGAATATAGATGAGGGATCAAAGAAAATTACGATTTCTCGATAAAATTTGCGCTACGCAAAGAAACTTTCCTTGGTGCCTCGTTTGCATGTTTAAAAATTTAAACTTGAAAGAACTCTTTTGTAATAACGGCGTGTAAATATTATTAGTCTTAAAAATTATAACATCTCACATTATACCTACGTTAATAATAATTAATATTAATCATATAATCAGTAATAGTATAACAATAGAAAGAATAACACATAGGTAACGTTTGTAAACTTGAAAAGAAATGGGAATATTTTTAAAGTTTAATTATCTCAGCGGAAACTAAGTATTGTGTTTGTAATAGAAATGTTTCGTTTTGTCGCAAAGCCATTAAAATTACGATTCTTTGTGATTAAAATTATCCGTAACGGCTGAAACGTATAATACATATATTATAGCTATATTTTTAACACAGAGCGTATCGATCTTAAATTATAGGTACCATCTTTATAACTTAAACGTAGGTACATACATAATTCATGTGGAACGAAATGAATCAATTTAAAAACAAAGATTGTTATTCTATTACGATATGAATCGGATAAGAGCCCAAAGTTTCAGTCCACGCGACTAAAGATTATCAAGTATCTTCACATTCTACGAAGCCGCAAAAGATTCAAATTTACAAATTAACATATAAATCGAAAAGATTTACCCTAAACAAGATCAAAGGAATTTGTCCGGAGCTGGGGGACGCTGATGAGTGTTTATGGTGGGGATATCGGCTACATCCACGCCTTAATATACAGATTACATATACAGTTTGTACATTTTCCATCGGAAACGTTTATCACATCGCCTCAAACTTGTGAAATTGGTCGAAGTTAAAACTATGTATATCTATGTATCTACAATGCGATTAATAACCTAAGTTTTCTAAGTGAATAAAGTTTGTAAAAAGTTGTTACAGATTTTATATTGCAGATAATATGATATTGTGTACCTATTAATAGTAGTACATAGAATCGTAATAGGAGAATAGTTATAACTGACGCTATGTTTCTTTGTAATCAATTGTAGCAATAGTTTCAGTTACAAGATAACGTAATGATATAATTCATTTTTCTTCTTCATACTTGTACAATAAATCTATACACAGCTATAAGGTATACGTACATTTGTTCCCTCATAACACTATTCAACACACAATTTATTCTCTATCTTATGAAATAATATATTAGATACATAACAATAATGAGACTTACATCGCAGTTGAAATCAATCAAGATATTGCGTGGCGTGAACACAATCAATATTAGTGGCGTATGAATCCAATAAGCAAAGAAATACTTATCGTTATTACATCAAAAATATTTATTACATTCAATATAATCACAATCATTGAACAAAATGAAATTATCCGTTTTCGCTGACTTCGCTGAGTGCTAGCTGTAATAATAAGACTCGATGAAAATGCCTGTAGACAAATACATAAGAGGAATAAATTAATTGGCCTCTTATATTGGTATTATTGGGTAAATCTGTATCAACGACTTGTTTATATTTAGCTACAATTTGTATCAATTACAATGTTATATTGAGCTACGTTTATTTTTTAATGAATTAGGATTACTACATAGTAATGCAGAATCAAGATTCATCGTAGCTGAAATCTTACTTGTGCTTAGATGTTAAAAAAAAAGTTGATTTCAAAGATGTTTATAGTGGCAAGGTAACTAAAATCAAATCTAAACAGCACGGTACGATGTTTGAAAGCGCTTGAAATACCTTAAGTCATATTTTATTATTTAGCACGGAGGAGCAAAGCCGCATCTGGAATACATGTTTAAATAAACCATTCCTCACATCACATTTCACATAAAAACACGAGAATAAGCGAATAGCGAGCAGTGTCTGTTTTATCCACATCTATGATTTACACAAAAGACGTCGGTATCCCTCGTTCTTTTAGTGATTTATTGTTACTACTAAGATAACTGGTATCCATTGTATGGGGTTGCCAACCAAAACGGTTCCCTTTCCGCTCACGATCTCTTGCTAAAACATATTTATCAGATACATGGCTACGTCTGGCTTTATGTATATTATATTTAAGTATAAGTAATTATGTACCCACATAAATACATACAATCACACAATATTCCATCCACCCATCAGCCTTTTGTTGTCCACTGCTGGACGAAGGCCACTCTTAGATGTACAAACAACCCTCGCCATACAATATTACACTTAGTGAAAAATAACCATCCAACACAAGCATTATTAGGTACTACATAGATTCCATTCTTAAAAAAAAGATTAGATTAAAATACTTTAAAGTAGACACCCTCAAACCCAGCCTAGGAATAAGTATCTGCCTATGAATTAACACTATTGAACACTATTATATCCTACCGAACACATCTAAATTCCATATTAACATGAGTAAGACATTACAAAGCGTCAACCTCAATACAAGCGGGGTTAAGAAGAATGCGAGGTATTAAAATAGAACAATTAGTTGCAAATATCACAAGCATTTAGCTGTATTCTTGCGAGGACAGTAAGCAAATTACTGCGATTAAGCCTGCTGCCCGGTATTCCCGCTGTGTTATTACCGCAATGTATGGTCACTGTACGCAAATTTAACATTAACGCATATGAAACTTAAACTATAATTATACTTGAGAATTACGTTTAGCAATTTATTTTATTTGCTAATATTTTATTTGGTAATGTTTTTTAAAAACCCGAAAGTGTAGGTACTAATTTCGGCATGTTTGTCGATGGGTTATTTGTACTATGACGTAACTATAAAAATTTACCACACAAAATTATGGATTGACAAAAAGTATGGTATATCACGTAAATAAGAACCTTTGTGTTCTTAGTATGTAGTTACGTCACAACATGGACGACAACGTTTTTCATCAGTTCGAATTAAAAAAAAAGTTTTTATTTATCAATCTTGTGATTTTATTTAATAATATCGCTAAAAATACGTGCGATATCCTAAGCCAACCTCTAAAGGAAATATTCATTACAATTATGAAATTATGTATGACGCAACTAGACAATTGTTTTCTATGAACATTTTTAAACGCTTACAACGGACTCCCTTAAATTTTGGATTAACGACCTTTCACATTTAAGAATCAATTTGTTCGAAGCTTTCTTCAAATTGCTATTCACGTCTTGAATATCTAAGTACAACAAGTTATTGGTTTTCTATATGTAAATATATATCCTTTCCTGCCTCGAAATTGGTTTGTATTGGCTTCGTGTTTTCTCCCATATTGAATAGAATAGTAACGTTATCAAGATAAACAGGTAGAAGGGTTTTCTTTCATATGTGAATATAAGAGAATTCCTATGATATCTGTATGATTGGATCAAGGTGGTATTCCTTTGTTGGAAAGTTTGTGCATGGATAAATAGTTGGTGGATAAAATGAAAAAGTTATCCAGGCCGATAAGGCCGAAAATAATGTATGTGAATAAACAGAAATAGTTTATAATTTTATTGTAAATCTGAGTTAAATCAGCTTTTTATATATTTTTCGGGCAACAACTAGATAAACTAAAAATTTTGGCATTAGGCGATATAGGTATGTAGGTACGTTCCCTTCATCAAATATTCTTCTTCTTATATGCTGTAAAACTATATTATTTTATTCATATTCATTAAGTAATGGTTTACGAGTACGTACTTAAATACGAATTTCTTTAACCTGACTTCCTTTCTTATGTTAATATGGACCGCATCCGTTATATATAGTCCATATACTCTTTGAGGTTTTCATTTTCATTATAATACCCTTTATGGTCGAAGGTAAGTTAAGACGAGCTTTAGGCAGGTCCATAATAGAGGCTCATTCATCAAGCGTATCTATTATAAGAGGATAGTCGCTGTATACCTAAATAATTCGCAAAATGAAGTTGCCTTTACATCATAGAATAAAGATGAGAGATCATTGGATATTCTTCGGTCGCGGCGCTTGCAATCGCGTAAAATAAAGAGATTTACTGCAAAATTTTAATAATGCAATTTCTCATTGCCCTTTTAAATTACGAAGAATATCATATTTATTTGTATTTTATTGCAGTATAAGATTACATGTTGATTAAAACTGCAATGACGACCGATAGGTTTATCACTGCCCTTAAATATAGGTTTTAGGTTTAGGTTTAATTTATTTATTCTAAATAAAGACATAGGTACATCACTTAGGTACTTGAAAACAATAGATCATAAATAGATTACAAAAGTCATCCATAATTAACATTAAACAGATATACCTAGTTGTTAGTATTCTTCCTTGACGTGTTGTGGACG
>DWBH01000444.1:0-12398 GCA_018230765.1 Ernsta delagoae
GTAATATTTTTTTTTGGTATAATGAGACAGTAATTAATCGATTGGGACATAAATAAAAAAAGGTGCAACTAGCGAATTATAAGGAGCCTGATAAATATAATTTGTTGCTGCGTGTTGTGTAACTTACAGTTGAGTTTATTTTATATTACATTGTGTCAATTAGTTGCTTAATTGGTTAAGTGGTATGAAATAATTTATATTTAATTATCTTTAAAAAAATTGAAGATATTGCCTTGAATTAATTTTTGTTTATTTTAATTTATAATAATCTATTAAGACACGTTTGAAAATCTCCAAAGTAAGACTATTTATAAGGCTGATAGTAACAGAGAAAAGATCATGAACAGAATAATGGAGGTAACCTACATCTTTCGTAACTTTTGTTTCTGAACGTAAGAACATATAATTTTTCATAATTTTAAGCATCATAAACTTTATTAATTACTAGCTGACCGTCGCAATTTCGTCTCATGGACCTTTAAATTGAGTTATATTCTGTATCCTTCAAAAAAAAAATATTTCAAATGGGTCAAGTAGTAGAAACAGTTAGGAACTTATTGCAGACAAACATCAGGACACGGTGAGATAAACTCTTAAAAATATCTAACGTTGTTCTTGACACATACTTAGACGGGAACAGTCATCTACTCTTAAGGTGAATACTGTTTTAATTTGGAAGTTGTTGGCGATTTTATTTTGATATAATTTTATTTTATTCGCTGTTTTGCATGCACAAAATGAAAGCAATTTCAGTTTTCTTAGACATTAATAAATTTTAAATATAATAGACTAGAATATCTAGTAGGTATATGGATATTAAAAACGGAGGTACCTATGCCAAAGTAAATAAACGATGAAGACGGTGGTCCTGTGTACCTACCTGACATAGAAGTGAGTACTTTAATACAAACGGTAATCCAATTATAGGCTGGGACACAAGCCATTCTATATTTTTTATATAGATGGATGTAGTCTAGTGACGCAAAAATAAATGTTTTTTTCACCCAACCTAATATAAACAAAAACATGAGCCGCCGATTAAATTTGAACCGCTATTGACCCCGAGACAAAGGCATATCGGAAGTCATCTGTCAAGTTGTTACGTTTGACCTTCTGATAGATGATATTTATATTGAATATTTTCATGGCCCCACTGTCCTATGCATACAAACATAACCTATGAATCCAAGACAGTTTAAATACCTATTATTCTTGAACTGTGTCGAAAGACATTTTCAGGTATCAGGTACTTTCGGAATATTTTTTTTTCTAAATTAATTAGCTTAACTTAATTTCATTATTAAAGTTCATAAAGCGTTTCACTTTATCAACATTGCGGTCATAGTTATATAATTTTACGACAAGGGTAATTTAACAGTTTAATTTGGGTAATTTTACTTTTTTTACGCAACATGAGCCCACAGATAATGAAATTATTGGAAAAACATTATGTTTGCTTGGTTTCAATATCAAACGAATTCAAAACGTATTAACAGTGAAATCCTGACAATTTAAGTAGGCATTTTAAATCATAATTTTAGTCCTCACATAATAATATTATTTATCGCTGTCATTCGACTTTAATTACAGGTAAGGTTGGACTTTATTTATACCATTTGGCGTTCATTTTATTTCATATTTTATTTTTAATTAGAAAAAAATCTAAGTACAATTCCATTGCTTGCTGATGAATTGATGTTTATGTTACCTATCTTTGATTTTTAAGCTTATTATTTAAACGAACAGTGAAATAAACTAAACAGTATTAATAAACTTAAGTAAAGAAAAAATGAAGGCGACAAGCTGTTATATTTATATCCCGTCTTGCGGTACGGTTCCCAAGAGACTATATAACCAAGCTATTTCCTATCCGGTTTGCTGACAAATCCTTTGACCTTAATATGAGTTCAGCTAAACTTCTGGACCACTAAACGCAGCACTAGTGGCATTCTATGAATTAGAAGTGTTTCATGAAAGTGTAAAAAATTGAATTGAAAAACAGAAAAAAGTATTTTTTATGTGTCATGTGTAATTGTGTATCTTTGTGTATAGATATGTATAATTATGTCCACATTCTAATATTGTTATATAGGTAATGTACACATGGCGCTTGACCTTCGAAAGAGATTAACACACAGCAATGTTTATTTTAGCTACATTATCTGAAGTGATTAGAACTTGGTACATTCTCATGTAAACCCAGTTCCATTCCAACGTTAAATAATGAGTTAAAACTACCCTAATAAGTATAATTGAAATAAACTGAAAAATAATTTGATATAAAATTTTAAAGTAGGTAATAAATAACAACTAGTCTTCAGAATTCATGTCACTAGGGTCAGTACCAAATTTTATATAATGTTATATAAGTTATAAAAAAATGGCTTTCGCCATAAGGTGCCTTATTGATTGACTTGAATAAAGTAAAGCAAAGTTAAGTCGTTAGTATCGACTTTACATCACTACATTTAAACTAATACGTTTGAAATTTTTCTTTATATTCCTTTGCTTTCTGCATTTTATATAGCTACCTACTTTTATAATGTTATGCGGCACGAGACAAGATTATGATCCATTTTAGAGATTTACATGACGATTATTCAAACAACCCGATTTTGTCCTTATTGTTATAATTTGACACGTGTACCTAAGTACATGTCGCAATCGCAACACATTCGAAGGTTGACGTGACATGAGTCACGTACTTGAGATGTGGTGCACCATGTACCCAAAAAACTATTATTTTATGTATTAAATATCCACAAAAGATAGATTTTTTGTCAATCATTTTTCTTCTTGACGACTGGCTTACTCCTGCTTGATTCTCCTACTTTAATTCCGTCATTTCGGGCGGTTTCCCGACTTTTGAAAGTCGTTGAGTTTTAATTACATTTCGTTTCGATTACATCATACAATCTATCCAGGCAAATCAACAAAGATAGGAAACATAATATGATCTGGCCAGACGTGTACAAATAAACGTATAGCTTCAGTGCATAGGCACTTATTCTATTGTTATTATTCTGTGTGGAAGCTATATTTTTTACCAGAAGACTCATATATACTTAATATGAGTTATCCTTTCCAGATGTTGCTACAACAGTACATAATGTACTATAGGTAGCAGCTATTAGCTCTAATCACGATCGATTGTCCGCGAATGTCGGTGCGTTGTTTACATTCAACGTGAATCAAAACATGGAGTTTTTCGAACATTTCACGTACATAAATCAATTTACTACAACAACAGTTTTATTATGCTTTAAAATTAATGTTTTTTTAATTCATTTAATTTAACATCAAAGGTGATATTAACCATTTTATAATGCTGATGCTCTCAAATAGATGTTATTTGTTCAAATTTAGTCAGAAAATTTTCAAATAATTACCGTGTTAAATCTTATTTCATTCTACAATGAACAAATAAGTTATGGATCCGAACAGCCTATTTATTTCGGACAAAATGTTTTTGCTAACGGACGAACAGCCTCAATCAGTCGCTGTCAGCTATTCGTTTAAAGTTTTAACTAAAAACTAGGCAGTTAAAAATTTTCCGCCGTATTTTTTAATTAAAAATCAATACTTCTAAGTTGGCACGCATAGAATCACTTGCAAAAACAATTTTAGACAACATTACCCCGATAAAATTATTTATAACCAAATTGAAACAATATGTACCTAATATGTAAAAAGGTACCTATAGGTATATGTACAATCAAACCATCCTTAATGCAATTCACTTGCTTCTGTTTTTTTTTTTTTTTTAACAAAATTGTTACCTCCTAATTGTTGTCAAGTCCTTTTTACTTGCTATTGTTTTGCTTATGTTTGTTATGTTTTTATCTATTTATTTTTTCATTTTTTTGCAGAGGACGATTGCTCAGCAAAAGCTCTATGGAGGAGGTAAGTTTGAATTTTTTCTGTTTTTTTTTTTGCAAATTTTTGATTTTTCATTTAATATTATGTTTATTTTTAAAATTGTCTCTGGTTTTAATTTTTGAAATTTTTGTTGAAAGTTATTATTTGATTTATGATGGTGAAAAACCGCGTCACTGTTTGGTGTAGTAATGCACTTGCGGAATGTTTGTAATGTGAGACATCCTGCTTGTTTGTATGTCATTTCAATAGGAATACATCCGCGCGGCCAGAGTTTAGAAAGCGCTTGTGGTAAATAGTAAAATAACTTTATTTCAAGCCAATCTGATTTGTATACATCGGAAATATATTGAAGTTTCCAAAACCCTTCAAATAAAGACAGTAAAGACTAGATATTTCTGAGATAAAAACCAGTATACAGTACAGTGGCGTTCCAAGAGAGCTTCCAAGAGAGCTGACAAAGGTGTTTAAAAAATTAGATGTGGGCAGCTATAAACGAGTATATCATATTTTTAATCGTTCTAGCATGTATGTGTATTTGTAGTGCCATCTAACTACAATAAAGTCTCCTATTTATTATTGATATCGAGCTTTCTATGTTAGATCATAGATGGCACTGTAATAAAAACACTTATCCGGAGGAATCGCTAAAAGTGTCGCGCCGAACTTCCAAAAATGCCTATTGTGCCTAAAGAATTTTCGCTTAAAATTAAATTTAGTAGGTGTAGGATGAATTTATTGGAGCACCTTAAATTTTATAAATTATTATTAGGGATCGAACCCACGACCGCTTGGTTCTGCAGTTAGGTTCGCTAACCGCTTGACCAACCGGCCTGTCCGGTTATTATTATGTAATAATTATATCTATCATACACCTATATCTTTATATAATTATTATATTAATAATATTAAAAAGAAAAAACAAAAAATAGAGTCTGGTATTAATCCAAACGCTAAAAACCTTAAAAAAAAACAAATTTGATTTTATTTGAATATAATGAGTTCTTGTTACATAATCTTCATTGCCATTCAGTCCATTGGGTATTTGTTTTGCCAGTCTAAAAGCTGTATTTAATTAATTGTATTTTATTACTCTCTGTTAAGAGTCTAATTATACAAAATAAAGTCTCTTACAACGTATTTGCATATTATAATTGCGTTTAATTTCATTAGTTTTTATAGTCGCAATAAAATATCATACTTGCACCGTAATTTGAATGCTACATTTTTTATTCTTCAGCTAAATACTTAATTACGTCACGATTCACATCACTCTTTTGATATTGGTAGGGTAAGTACCTACCCATTAACCTAATATTTTTCTAAAAAATCCAACAACATATTGAGGCTCGTATAAATAACTATGAAAAACTCGCACTCAGGATAGCCTCAAGACGGTCCTCAATCTTAAGTTCCATTTACGAATACGGGCCTAGATGTCCTTTGAAATAGACAATCTTTTACTCCTTCTGTGTATTTTAGGGCCTTATTAATAAACGTAGACAAAATTTAGCCGCGGTTTAACACTGATGCTTACTCTGTCTTTCCTCGAGCTACTGAGTGAGACAACGTTACTTTTAAACCATGATTGACTTTAGACTCTGTTTATTATAATAAGGCCTTTTGAGATTATGGGAGATTATGAGAAAGGCAGTTCTGCACATACTTTTTGTAAGCAGGTAAACCTAATATAAAAATCAGAATCAGAATGTACTAGATACAATATAATAGCGCAATTATATAACAATTTATTAGCCGCGTCAAATACGATTTCATCACTTTTATTTATTGTGAAATAAACAATGAATACAAATTACGTAGGTAAGCTCATTTATTACGCCACTTGAACAATAATGCAAAATCAATTTCGTTAATATGATGAGTTTGTTGCGATTAGATACAAATGCAGAATGATAGGTCAGTTATTATATGTACATATATACCTATGTAGGTAGGTACTCGAGTTATTCGATCGATCATTGCTCCCTATTGTTGGAAATTTTGTTATTATGTTGTCAAAGAACATTTAATATCTAGATTTTGGTGATAAATGATAACCGTCTCGGATAAATAATGTTATCTAATAGGTTTCTAGCAAAGGATGAGGCCCTCATTTATTTTTTTACATTGGAAACATAAATATAGCATTATGTTGTTTTTACGTTCCGGCATTTACCATTGTAGGTACCTACCTAAGTAGCATTCTAATTTCAGTTAAATTAAGATTTTAACAAAGTTTGTATGTTTGAATGTTAATTACTCAGTTACTCAAAATTATGATGAAATACGGGACACTGTTACTGAAAAGGAACGATATTGTATCGAATAATATTTTTATAGCCATTCAGATTCAGATTAATGGCTCTTATAAGTATTTTAGATTTTAATCCTATCTAAAATTTAAAAATAATCAAATGCTGAATTGTCTTCTCTTGCATTTCGCTTTTGTTTAAACGTTTCAACTTGCAACCAAATTGTTTCGTAGCACATTCCAGTAACATGAAGCTTTAGTATTGTTCAATGTAATTGATGAAGAAAGATAGGTAGGTAACTACATAATATTATTATATCAACCGATCCAGTTGCATTTTGAAACGATATTGATATAAACTTTCGTAACAGGTTCATCTGAACATATCATATAGGAACTGTTGACGTGTTATAAATGTTATAGGTTATAGGTAGTTACCTATTATAATATTAGCGAATCGTGAAATCAACTTATTCGTTGAAATCAAGGAATGTCGCAGCAAAACTTGGCTTTGAGCCAGGAGAATAGATTACCTACCTACGTCTTGCATAGTTATTCAACTTCAAAGCGTATTTAAAATAAATAACCAATTATATACTTAACCTACGTATACACCTTTAGAGGTACTTATTTTTCATTATTCTTATGGTCTTCGTCAAACAGTACTTAACCTTCAAGTAGAAGTGTTGTTTAGTTGTAAGTAAAAGTGAGTACACATTTACACAATAGATTTTATTACATTACATTACGCTTAGGTATAGATTTTAATCGATTGGATAAATACAAAATTATCTAAATCGATTTATAGGCCGCATCAGCGAAGTAGATGCAGTTATTGTTTTTTTTATTTATTGGTACCTAAGTATATTTACTATAGGTACTTGATATTTTGGGAGGGGGATAACAATAAATAATATTTATGCACCTAGGTACTTATGTCGATTAAAAGAGATTTTAATAAAATATAATTGCACTCATAAATTCAATTTAAATATTAAAAGTTATAGCGCCAAAATAAAATGGCCATTGCATTTTAGCTTCTCACCTCATCTTACCTCTCTACCCTTACTTCCTAAAAACGTAATGCTAACTAAATTTTGATTTGTTTTGTAAAGTTTTAGATTTTTCATTTTAGCGTGATCGATCTAAGAGGAGAGAGGAGGGCGGGAGGAGGGGGCACCTGCCTGTTTTTGTAACAGGTGTAAAGTTTGATTTGATATCCCATTCAAGATTGTTTCCTTTGTAAAATAAAATCGTAATGTAATTGCGTATGCTGCGTGTAGCAACTGCGTAAAAGACTATAAAAACACAATAGATGCGCAGGTGTCACCAAACAAGGTGGAAAATTATGGAATTTCGATAAAATAGGTACGTGCTTCTTCCGTTACTTGATATTATTTGTATAATAATACTTTTCTCTGTTGTGTACCTAAGAGATAAGCTTATTTTATTACTGAAAAAATTTCATACTGCAATAGAAAATGTAATAAGGATAGTTTTGTGTTTTATGCAATGTTAAAGTTTTTTGTAAATCATTAAAATTTTCTACAATTCCAAAAAGACAATCATATCTACCGATGTCAATAGTTTTATTACAAAGATATTAAGATAGGACCCAATACAAGTTTGGTAAAGGTTGATATTGTTGTGATTTAGTGATGTGATGAGTAGATATAACCAATTAATCACGTAAACAGTTGTTTTATTGTTATCGTTACAAATCTTATCGATTTATGAAATCAGTTATAAAAATTAGTTGTACTGCTCGTATTTGCACTTGTGCTTTTATATACCATACTTCCGTGTACTTTTGATTACCTAGTATGTATTAGAGATTAAATAGGATTACGGAGGAATGGCACGACGCATGCGGGTTTTTGTGTATTTTTGTGCGTTTCTGGTTTCGTATTGTATAAATAAATTATTACCATAAAAAATTATTTTGTCGTCTTAGTCGTTTATGTATGTATGTTATTATATTTTATGTTATGTCTTATTCGTTTATCTTAGTTGTTTATGAGATCCAATGTCTTTTTGATAGAAGAAGCTTTCTGATCTGGTTGAAGCAAGGTTTTACATGAAAATTGTTTCTTGGTGAGATTACAATTTTGCAAAATGAACAACTTATTCTTCTTATATATAATTACAGGATCCCATTGTTTAATTTAAATAATTTATCCAGTGTGCTTGCAATCTCTGAAATTTGATTAATGAAGTAAGATCATTAACTAAGTAAGTAGGTTATAATGTTGTATCATTTTTTTGATATGATATTTAATTTAGTTTTACGCAATCACTTGCATAACTAAGTATTTATTTAGTTTAAATTTCAATTAATTGCTTCGTTGCATAATAATACAACTCAACCTACTTAATTAGGTCTAATACCTATATTAGCAATCAGCAAAATTAAATCATTTTAAGTAATGCTTATACATAATAGTGTTATAATAATGTATTTATGAAGTACGATTATTCAGAGAAATACTGCATACTTCATTGATCAGAATTTAATGTGTAAATTAGGTATGTATCCTTTCATTACCTATTTAATTTTCTAATATTCAGTTTTCTTTCTTTCTTAAACCATAGAATATTTTGATTTAAATATATTTCATTCTTGTTGAAAATAAGTTTAAAATTATTAGCTGAAATTAGCTCTTTACTAAGATCCTTAAGCTGGTTCATGCAAAATCGTATTACTAATAATTCAATTAAACTGATAAACCTACGCCAATTCATAAGAAATTATAAGTTTTATTACTTATACGATGCTCGATATGATGATAACCTAAAGGTTGTTGATAAACTGTTACTGAATTTGGAATTTGGTTATTTTTACTTTTGTTGGCGGCAAAAGAAGTTGTGGCGGAGCCGCGCCGCGCCGGCCGTGGGCATCCTCTGCGGTTGCGGCCCGCGTGTCAGCCACGCGGCCGGCGCGGCGGCGTCGCCGTCGCTTCTCTAGTGCCCTCTCGTTTCCTCTCTCTTTGCTTATTTATTTGACTAACTTAGTGTTCCCACGAGCGCCGCGAGTGCGTGACGTGTCGCGAGCTGACCGAACACTCGATGAGAATTTACGATACAATGAACTGTGATTAATTAATTTGTCTATTAACCTGTGTTATAAGTCACGTTGACCGTACCGCGCAGTTTATTAACAGATGTTGGTTTCTCTTAGATCCGCTCTCAGTGGTATTGTAGTTGCGATCTGTGTTTACGTTGGGTTCACTAGGGCACGTGTGCGCGACTCGCCGGCCTCCGCTGGCGCATTGCCGTAGTAAACAAACTCGCCACCTTAGGCCTTACCAATGCATGCCAGAATTATTTGCGTTCGTAGAAGAGACCAATATGAATAATGTCGTAATTAATTTGAAAATTTAGTAGGTTCCTTGATATATCTCTTTAATGTAGACTGATAAGAATGTTAGATGTATCTTCTTGTCACAAGTCGTATCTTAGCCATATGGGTAGATTATATTAGCGTACTGAAAAAACCGATCCAGCGTGAGTCGGACTCGTGCACGAAGGGTTCCGTACCGTACAAAAAACCAATTTTTTTCATGGGAGCCACCTGTAAATATTTATTATTTTTTCTTAAGCATTAATTTGTTGTTATAAAGAAAACAAAATTACCATGTCTCTGAAAATTTCAATAGCCTAGCTATTATTTGCGGTAGTATGTAGTATGAAGGACAGCAGAGTCGTAGTATTAGTAATAGGGTTCTCCTTTTTACCCTTAAATACGGAACCATAAATATTTTCACGCCAAAAATTGCTCCTATTAATCCATCGCCCTGTCATGTAAATCTTATCATCAAATAGGTACCTACGTAAAATATAATTATGTACACTATCTTCCTTTTATTATTATCTTTTAATCTACGTACTACTTGTGTAAATGAAACTACTAATTTTCTAAAGACACAGATAATAAGGTACCTAAACGTACGTACCTCGTATTCAGAAATAAAAAAATATTATTATAAAGATTACTTATTCTTAATGTTTATATCACACGATAAATTGGTACTTAGGAAACATTGAAAATTTCGTTAAACAAGGTGATTTTTTCCTCACCTTTTTGTATAAAAATTTCCCTCGTATAAAAATATGTTACAAAGATTAGTATTAAGCGTTAAGTAGGTATCTTAAATCTATAAAGAAAAGATATTATAGAAACACAACCTTAAGCGTTCTTTTGAAATGTATCCATAATTCCATACTTACATCTTATAGATGTGTACTTTAGCCGAAATATAGCACTTAATTCCAAAAATCACGAATTATTACCCAACACAGCAGTCCCTATTTTTTGTTTTGGTAAACGTTATATAAACGCCAACTTACTTGCTCCTTTACTTTGGCTGGTTCTGGTTTCCAGGAAGTTATGATTGACTCAGTGCAAGTGCATTTCGCGCATTTTATTTTTGGGATATATCGGAACATTGTTAAATTTTAAATTTGAATCTTTGTTTTATTACTAATAATATATTTTGACACATTATTTTAACACCTCGTAACGGGTAATTTTAAGTCTTTCGTCTATTTTTCGGTATTTGTTAAAAAGGCCAATTATGAACCAAAAAAGTTATCTAGAGGTAGCTATAGATTATTGCAATTTGTATATCGAAAACATTACTTCTTGTATAATATAGGTATAAGATTCGCATTAATCGTGTTCACAATGAATTCAGCTGTTTCAATTGTATGATAAACTGTGACGACATAGTTACATAATATGGGTACCTAACCTACCTTATACCTAGGTAGGTATTAACCTAACCTAACCTACTTAATTAAATAAAGGAATTATAATTGTTAATATTGTTAATGTTTTTCCTTAAAAAGAAGTAGATGTCATGCATGTACCTACTAGCATTAACTTAAGTATTCGGAAATATAGGTACCTACTTACAAAAAAAAAACTAGTGAACTGTTTGAAGTTTAGTCAAACGAAAGTCTATCTGTAAATTCAATGCCGCGATAACATTGCGTAATGCCCTAAGAAGTTCATTCATAGGCGAATGTAGTGTAGTGAACCCAAGCCGTGTTTCGGGGTGACCTATTCTGCGCATGCGTATTGTGTTAAATGTTTTTGTTCGCCTTGGCGTCTCCGAAGGCCGACCGCCACTTCCCCTTTCGTCAGTCGAATGCATTCCCTAAATAGGTAGGACCCGGTGACCTCGAATCCTTCTGACTAAACCAGTTTCGATTGGACGGCGGCCTAAATGTGTGTCATTCATAGTTTTGCACAGGCTCTGTAACGTTAGTACAAATTTTTTGAAAAATGTCAAATGGCAGGTAGATGATGTATGTAATGTACCTAACACAACGTGAATACTTTATTAACGCAATTGTTCTCAATATAATCCAAAGAACTTATAATGTAGCAATCTGAGGGTTATTTGTAAAAAATATTATCAAAATACGATTCAATTACGACATTTTTCTATTGGTCTCATGAAATTAACTTTATCTTGATTTTTTAGAAAATTTATTATGCAATTCGTGCAGCGAACCAACAAGCTTATACTTATATTAACAACAATGATGCCATAGCAAGGTTTTAAATAAAAAACTCCAGTGAAAAACTCGACATGCATTCCCTTGCCCAATTTCTGCACAGGCATCATTCAAGGGAATCTACTCCCCCTCGGGAAAATATAGACAGTGCCCAGTCAACGAGTTCAAATGATTCTCGAAGTTCACTGCCTACCGATCAGCCTGCAAGTCGTCGAAACAGTTACTCACGGAGGAGCCGTAGGACGTCTGAGTCTGATACTAAAAGCTACCTACCGATTGATTGCCTACAGATACCTGGTAACACTCGCCGAAGCAGCTTATCACATAGGACCCGTGGTACATCCGAATCTGAAGCACGTAGCCATGTACCAAGCGAAAGTCTTCCTATTCCCTCTTCTAGTCGCCGAAGTAGCTGTTCACATAGAGTACGTGGTTCATCCGAATGTAGTCCTCGGGAGTTGTATCCAAACTTTTCCAGTTATTTTCGAGATGTAATGGAACCTGGGAGTTCCCCCGTTTACCACACCATTCACCCAGACCCTAGATCCAGGAGGACAGATTGGGAACGTTATCAGACGGGAGTTAATGCTTACCAAGCCTCACGACACGACCACCGTAACTTTGTTTCCCCTCTTTACGGAGACGACTTAGATGATATTCAAGAGAACGAGTATAGCAAATGCGAGCGGTACGGGGAAATAACTAGCGCGAAAATCGCTCATGGCCCGTATAAAAATCGTTTTGATAA
>DWBH01000445.1:0-12395 GCA_018230765.1 Ernsta delagoae
GGTGGGTAGGTTACCCATTTCAAGTGGCAAATAATTTATTTCTATATTGTAAAACAGTTCCTAAATATATTCCCAACATTATGTTTCAAAGTATCTTAACAAATAAAGCGACTTTACATTGTAACCTTTATCACAAAACACGACACGGTAGATGGTTTTAATAACAACCTATCTAAGTAGGTATATCAAATTACGAATTGGTAAGAACTGCTTCGGCAGCACAAGTACAGTAACACCTCTATCCTACCTACAGAATACTAGAGTGCAACAATGTTGCCTTTTCCTGTTTAGTATAGTATAACACTTGAAATAAGTATTATGTCTACTTTCCCACATAGGTACCTAGTCTATACTTATTAAGTAGAGTACAGTAGAGTCAATATAACAGTCAGATATTTACATAGCTATGTAACTCAATCCTGGAGCGTAGATAACACCGCAACAAGAAAAAAAGAAGAAGAGATAAGAGAAAGTCCTTGTATGACCAAAATTTCTAAGACTCGACGATATTGATATTTACACATTTCAATACAGTCTTAAAATCGGCGAGTCTGAGATCATAGGTAAAGGATTTAATAATGAAAATTCACATTGAAAATTTATTCTTCATCAGCCCGTATCCCTCCACTATCGGAGGTAGGCCTCCCCCAAAGCACGCCACCACACACGGTCCTCCGCCCTCCGCATCCAGTCGCCTCTAGCCACTTTCTTCAGGTCGTCCGACCACCGGGCCTGTGATCTTTCTACACTGTGACGCCCCGCAAAAAAATCGGAAAAATCCTTTCATAGTGATTCTCTACACTGAACTGAACCCCATAACAGAATTGAAAATTTAACGTAGGTACCTAATTATCTACTTATTTTTTTATAGGAAATTGCCCTTTCAGCCTAACAAATCCAACATATACTACTTGTACAAAGTCACAAAAACAGGGACATTTTGCAAATTTAGTCTTGGTGATTATGAATTGGTCGGGGGAACATCACTAGGAAAATGTGGCCGTATAGTCATATGCAATCTCCTGAAACCTTATGAAAGTACTAAGACACGTTCAAAAACCTTGGTAGTCTTGGTACTCTATATGTATAATAGAAAAAATCGGAAAACTACTTTCATAGTGATTCTCTACACTGAACTGAACCCCATAACAGATTTATCTTAGTGGTCATACTGGTCATGCCTTATGCAAGTGGAAATAGAGATGCGCATAGGCAGATACGTAGGTATAAATTTAAATATTACATTCAGCTCTAAAACCATTTACAGTCATTTCTGCAACATAAACAATACCAAATCTACATCTGTATGTACCAATATCTACATATTCAGAAAATTTTAAGAAAAATAAATACCGAAAACTAATTCCGTGTGCCGTGAAATTACCTACGACGACATCAACATTCGACCTCAATTTATTTGCAAGCGTTGAGCAATCATCGACAACGTCGCTTACTTGAGTATTGCACAATCAGCCCCACTTAAGTCATTGGACTCATATTGCTGATACCTATAAACAATAATTTGACGCATAAAAGTATGATATGTAATATGAAAACGAAATACTAAGTACGTAAAAGGTACCTTAACTTATTCAAGTCAATGAATACTTTGTACCTAGAAGTAGTGAGTATAGGTACTAAACATTTTAAATAATTATATTTAATAACAACCTATCTAAGTAGGTACATCTACTATGAACGGGGTAGGCTTCTATGAACAGGTCCAAATTTTATCTACTCATCGGTATTAAATTAATAGATTAATTTTCGCACAAAAAACGACAAAAACATCAAAGTTCGTGTTCCATACTGTTCGTGTTTTACTTAAAGAACAAAGGTCAATTAATGATAACTAAGTTAAAGTTGTAATGTTAAGTTGTTTCTAAAGTTCATAGTAATCGATAAATTAAAATCTCTAATCATTTTTATTTTATACCCTTCATTGTTTCTAATTGATATTCAAAAAGTAATCTCGAGCGAGTAAAGAAAGGGGCAGTATTACTAGAGACTCTGCTGTTTGGTTTCCTGTCTGTCTCTCTCATCAGGCCTTGATCATTCATTTTACAGTGAGTTATAACTGCCTAGTTATAAATAGGTATATGTATATGTATTTATGTAGGTATATGTATTTCTAATGGTATATAGCTCACGTCTCACTCAGCCGGTTTTATTTATATTAGTACCTATCTAATAATGTGAGAAGAGATTTTTTTCATAGATTTAAATTTCAACTTTAATAAATTTTATGAAATTTCATTATTTCCCATAATTCCTATAAAAAATTCTCTTCATGAATCATTCCAATTAAAAGATTACTAGGAAAGATTATTAAAAAATGTATTTTTATGAAAAAAAATTGCAATTTTTTGCAGTACCTATAGGTATTCAGAGTGTAGGGCATATTGTGTATGTAGTTTTGTAAGAAATGTAGCTTAAACCTGTCTTAATATAAAACTTGATTTCGTAATTTCTAGTACCATATTCTATGCTAAAAATGGATGTGTTAAAATAAAGGAAAAACTTTTTAAAGAATATTTTATTAGGAAAACAAATCCTATAGATAATCTTTTAATTAAACTATTTACAGTTATCAGATTAATCGATCGTTAGTAATCATTACAACTTATATGTAAGTTTAATAATTAATACATTTAGTTTAACGAAGCTATGCATATATTACGACACAACCATACATTTAACACGGTGCCGATAAGGCCACTGCCATCGTCTCACCATTAAAAAAAACTATAAAACTGGAACTGATGATAATTATTATATTTCAAACTTAACAAAAGCACGAGCAGTCTGGTGACGTAAGTCACACATTCACATCGGGCTTTCAATAGCGCTGCCAAGCGCAGGCGGAGGCGGCGGAGGCGGCGGCTGAGGCACCGGCTCGCGGCGCCGCGCCCTGCCGTCACAGCTCCGAGAAGAACTCCGGCGAGGAGTGCGGAGTGGGCGGCGCGTGCGCCGCGTGCTGCGGAACCGCGTGCTCGCGTCCCACCAGCGCCAACCGCTGCTTCAGCATGTCCCGCTCGTGCGTTACGCGAGCCACCTGCAGTTGGAGCAGATGCAGCTCGTCCTGCAGCGACCGATTAGTCATCTCCAACTCCTGCCGCTGCTGTAATCTTTTGCTACGACAGTTTTGCGCATAGCCGCGATTCTTTAGGGTGCGGCGTTTTTGTTTCAGTCTAGTTACGTCCTCCCGAGGAAATCCATGCAATCTTTTGTTTAGCTCACGTACGCTCAGAGTCATTAACAGGTCGTCACTTATTAGATCGTCACCGCATGACGATTGCGGATAAGATGGATGCTGGCCCGTCCGTGGTGATAGTGCAGAACAGGAACTGGCTGGCCGGAGAGCAACTTGTTGCACGTGGTGATCTTGTTCCCTCCATTCACGTCGATCCCACTCTTCAAATGTTCCACAAGGGACGGTTCTCATGTCTAAGGGTTCTCTCATATGAGGCAACCACAAGACATCGTCAACTGGTGCCGCTCGACAGGGACTACGGCCGACGGTTGCTGGTGGAGTTTCTGGCGGCGTACTAGGGTCCACTGCTATAGCTACGTGCGGTTGAGGGTATGGCCCTGCATCAGGCCAAGGACGGCAAGCGCGTGCACAGGCGGGTAGTGTTTCCACTAGCTCATGCCATCCGGTTCTCAGAGGTTCACGTTTAACGAGATGGTGATCTTCGAGATGGTCGAGTTCGAAGTTCTGAACATATTCGTCAGCCAACTGATCATCTTCGGTCTCTCGGTGCGGCTGTGGCGGCAGAGTCTGCATAGCGCTCGCCTGGGAGCAATCCACTAGCGCGTGTTCCACCATGGAGCCGTACGGGGCGCGCGCCGGCCGGAAACGTACTGCCGCCGGTGCGACGCAGGGTGGCACAAGGCTCCGCCCTCCGATCCAATGACGTGACGCGACGCGCGCATTCAGTTACTAAAGCCTTTATTTTCACAAACATAAGTTCGCTTACATCGATATACTGTAATATAAACACAACAGAACTACACGTAAATACATGTAGTATGTAGATGCGAATATGCTTATGTACAATTGCACATAGCACCTACAGTACTACCATAAAACTTAAAATGTACTGAACAATACATAGATTTAAAATTGGTGATTTGTTAGGCCTAACTGCTCCAGTACCATACTAAAAATACGAAAATTAAATAACATTAAAGTTTTCTCAAATTATCTTCAGTGTTAATAATTGTTATAATATGTGCAAACACAATGTAAAAAATAGTACTTTTTCTTAAATAAACATTATGTATGTGATTATGCATTTTCTGTAAGCGTATACCAAGAAATTTTTTTCTTTGAAAAACTACAATAATTTTCTACGAAATGCGTAGCACCGTTCTACGGCGTAGCAACGTAGTAAACGGGTGTTAAATGTAAAAAGATTTTACGTTTCACCAATACAATTAGTCAATGTTATTGTTAGGTTTTATTTTTGTTCTTATCGTACGTAAAAACTGTGTTTAAAAAGTAGCATGTTTCATAACGTTGGACATAACATAAATATTAAGAAAGCACACCGCCATTTCGTTTCTACCACACTGCCGAAATATTTCACTCAAAATATTTTTCAACCGATATTGAATGATCTTCATCTTGATGACTATAGCAGCAGATACACATTACATTACAATATTACAATGCACCTGGGCTGGATATTTTGGATATTGAAAAATATTTTTAGTGAAATATTCACATCACACATATTAACACATATTCACATGCAGGCGCATCATATAACTACGGCGACCCATAATGGTATTTCAGCCACCGGTCTTCCAATTTCAGCGGAGCAGATTAAAGCGGTGAATTTAGGTTTCCGTTTTAAATTTAATTTCTATTTTGGGTTATTGTGTAGGTAGGAAATTGTCTCGTGTTGTGTGTGTTCTTAACAGGAACGACACAAGGGGTATTTAACAAAAGTACGAGTAACTAAGTATAAGAAATCAGCGAGTGTTAAGAGTTTTAAGGGACATCTCTTCTCTTCTCTTATAGAGCTCACGTTTTTGTTAAAGAGTAGATATAGCTACTCTTTAATAATAAAAAAAAATCATTCCGTCAATCCTTTAGCCAGACTTAAAACACTTAGCACTACCTATTAGTGTTATACCTAATCATGATAGACCGATTAACTCGAAGGAAATCTCTCTTTGAATTTGAATATAATTATGCCCAAGTGAAAAATGTGAAAGAGTGAAGAGTGTAAGATTATTTTTTATCCGAGAGAATCTCTCAGTTTAAAGATGTAAAATTAGAGGTAGCTACCTAATAAAATCATTTACAGAAGACATTAATAACCTATTACAAATCGCACCAATTTCAACGTAAGAAGCCATATAAACTCTTACGCAAAGAGATTTGGCTCGACTTGCATTAAGTGACAATTAAATACGATTGTTCTTCATGCGTTAATGATAGGGATCTAAACAGATAACATTGTTTTGACACGCGATAGGATATTTTTCATTCTTTATTTATACGCAAATAAAACACAATATTAATTAAATGCAAAATACAAAAAAAAAGCATAATAAAAACGAACAAGAATAGTTAAGTACACTGCTGAACATTGCACAGGAAAATTAAGTTTTATTTGCACTTTTTACTAGTAAGCAAATATATGTAGGATAGGATATCTCTTAAATTGGGATGTCACACTGGCAATGCTGCAATTACTTATCTATTAGAGGTATATAAATTTACCTAACTATTCATTAAAAATATTAGGTAGGTAGCTACCAATTCAATTAAAAATACCAATAAAAATATAAAATTGCAATAAATACGAAACTGGCAGCTATATGCCCAGTGGTAGAACAAAGTGATTTCACGCGTCGATGAGTAACAACGGGTTAAGTCAGCATTACCCCGTGTTACCCTTAATCACCGACCCTGCAAACCGCGTCTAAACATCCAACCCCTTCAGCATAGCCAAATAATTGAAATGATGTGCTTGTTACAAGAACAATGATTCATAATTAAATGTTTATGCAAACTAGGTCTGATAGTTAATTTGTTGATCACTTAGTTCCTTGGGGAATTAGAGATATTATGTTACGGATTCAAAAACAACAGCCAAGAGAGTGTAGAACGTATGTACTATGTCTGAGCGAAAAGACCACCAAGGCATAATATATACAAACACGTCACATTGAGTTAGTAGGCAAGAAGAAAAGTAGGTATGTTGGATTCTTTAGTGTTATTCTGTGAGATAAACTTTTCTAGTTATTTACTTACTTAAAGATAAGAGATGTTAAAGTTGGCATGCAAATAAATATCTATAATATAAGTACTATCTAGGTACTATGCATATAAATGTAGATATTATTCTGGGTCATATTTAAAGGGTTTTAAAACCACCATTAGGCACCTACGAACTACACTACCTACACCAGAAGGTTGACGAAGGTTGAATTTTCTGTTCTAATATTGATTTTAAGTAGGTGTTTTGCTGAAAATTATTGTAACTGAATATTGGTCATGTAGTGATTTTTGCCTGAAAATTTATATTATGGAATTCTAGAAATTTGATAGGTGGATAGACGATAGAAAGGCCTGGATCGTTGTCCGCACAAGCACGGCGGGCACGAGAGCGCGAAATCAATTGATGAAGAGCTACCGATAGTCCCGCGTACGTGTTTCGCCTCTGGGAGCCGGGAGCTGGCCTCTCAATAACTTCCAGCACCCCACCCACTCACTATTGTTTGACGACAATGCTCGTCGGTTTTTATCTGTCTCGTACTTTTTTATGTAACAAATTACTGATTTGTTTTGTTTCCTCAATCCTTATAAGGAAATAGGTAAGAATTTTAAAAAAACAAACGAATCCTTCCAAGTTACAGGTGCTACAAAGTTTTATTTTTATGACAAAAAATACATTAGGTATATAATTATGGATCTGTTTTCATAATATCTAAGTACTTATATAGGTAATAACTACTTAATAAATCGTTTAGTAATGAGGTAGGTTGGTATGTAGGTCGATACTAGGTACATAATAATGTAACATACTCGTAAATAAGTACCTACCTACCTACATGGCCTAGATTTTGAGTCTCTAGAAATCGTAAGTAGTCGACACAAACCTACATGCCTATTTTAATTAATTAGATAAGTATAAGTAGGTACCTACTTAGTTAAATGTGAAAGCCCTCTAATTCAAAAAAATCTTAGAAATAAACACAAACTGTTTAAGCGTAACGAACAACAAGCTTAACCAACGGACGTGTCGGATAACAAAATCATGTAATAACATTTGGCGCTCACCGTGGTTTCTGCTAACAATGTTGACCGTTGCGAGCAAACAGCGCATCAGCCCCCACTCGCACCCTTCCTGCTCATAACTATACATTCGGCGCTGGAACAATTACTCTTCACCTCCATGGCTCGCCTCGTCAGCGATTGTGCTATTTGAATAAGAGTCCGCTTCAACCATAACTTCATTTCCCTGTATTATAGGTATGAAGCTGTAAAATGTTTAATTAAAATATTAGTTTAGATAGGTAGTAGGTTATAGGTAGTAGTGAATAAGTGTGTTAGTTATATCATTACATTATTAGGTAGCTACCTATATCAATTTTTTTCCAAAAAATGTACCGACTAATATTTTTAATAGTTTTAATTTTACTTGGTTACGTAGGTACCTACGTAACTAGTTAAATCATTAGTAGGTACCGTAGGCACCTACACATTAATAGATACCTACTTAAAATAATAATAATATTATTATACCTAAATGAATTTAGAAAAACATAAAAATTAGAAATTTATGGCTTACATTAGGTATATACGACCCAAATTTAAGAAACGTCAAGTGTAGAGTAGATACATTCAACACTTCTTCACCTTCCTCTTTTGGTCCCATTTCTTAAAGACAGGTAGCGCAGGGTTCACTGAATAGTTAGATTTTGATTTTTTCTACTTAAGTAATCTAACTTTATTTCCTCTACTTACTTATTTTCGTAGAACATAAGTACCTACATACTACATACTCTCTAACCTACCACTTACCAATGTATTTTTCTTATTTTTACTTCACTGATTGAACTCCGTTAATAAAATAGGTACCTTTTATAGCGTTTACACATAGGTACTTACCTATTTAACGGTGTTGGTTGCAATTACTTGACCCAAAAAATCAGACTAGCATTGCTCACATCAAAAAATAAAAATTAGATACCTCAATACATTTAGGTAAATATATTATGCACCTAAATAGGTAGGTACATATTATTTATCTATTAATATAAGGGTACATTACATCATTACAATGTAAGCGATAGTGAAATCTAATTGGCATCTACTGGATGCATCGGCCTTCACCGTGAAGAGATAATCGATCAATGACCTATACACATGTTATTGCAAAGTCAGAGGTTGCACACTCTCGTAATTAGTTTGTTTCTACTTGGCTTGAACCTCAGTTAAAAGGATTAATGTTTGTTCTTTATCATTTATTTGAATTTCTTCATCCGACGGTAATTTCCACGTTGTACGCCCCACGTACTACCTACGTACCACCTACCTACCACGTAGTAGCTATAAACACGAATCTACGAACCTACGTAGCTCTAACATGAGCAGCGCTTTAACATGAGTTATGAGTTACTTAAGGCCCGTAATAATAAAAACTCAAGATGGTGGTCTCACAAGATCGTTCTCAATCTCAAGTTTCTTTAATTAATACGGACTTCATACTTTTCTAAGGTGGTTCATAGACAAGTACCTATCATATCAGTAATAGTTTTTTTCGTAACTGCAATTTTACGTTTCGGTTATACATTTATATCGACTCATCACATTTTTCAGCTTTGTGTATGGGGTCTCAAATCTCCAGCAAGACTCACAATCACAATAAATCGACAATATTTTATGGGTGGTAAAGAGTGTATTAGCTACTTCTGTGCGAAGACAATAATAGTCCACTTCCGCAGATTCAAACTTTTACTTCCGAAGGTGAAGAATGACAAAGTGCTTCCTTTCTTCTTTCTAAAATTAAAATACCGAAATGGTTTAATAATTCAATTTATTTAATAAAAAATTAAAAATATATATTATAAATGTAAATATAAAATTATTGTGAACAATAATAATTCAAAACGTGTAGGTAAATAATTCCATTTTACTTCTTATAGTATCACAGAATACATAAACATATTATATTCCTTTCCATTCATTAAAATATTTCAATGACACTTAACACTAATTGCCTACCCAAATGTAACAATGTAAAATATCAACATTATATATTTCTATCAAACACCATTTAATTACATACCTACATAATTAAAGTTGTAAAAAATAAAATATGTAAAAAACGTAAAAAATGCTAAACATAGAATTAATTTTACACCATACAACATTTTGCAAAAAAATTTAAAATACAAAACTTTAGTTACATTCTGCATCTTTCCATAGGTATTATAACTGTAAAATTAAAATGCATCTAAAAATGGTTGTAAATAAATAAATAAATCGCTCTAATGTCATAAATAATGTAATATAATGTAGAAGGTATGTAATGTGCGTATTTAAAAATTAAAATATCACTAGCTGTAATATACCTGACAGCTCTTCAGGCATGTAAAATGCTGAAATCCTTCAACACTTACATGGCCAGGACTGTGAATATTTTTCTACATTTTATTGTACCTAATATTAAAAAATAACGGTAGGCTAAATAATGTTAATATTGCAATATCAAACATAATAATCTTACATTTCCTTAGTATAAATTATAATTATGATAATTTGAACCATGTAATAAATATTTATAAAACTATATCGTTAGAAAAAATAATCCGGAACTTTAAAATGGCACACATACATGCATCTTAAAGTTATATTAAAAATAGAAAACAAAATAAATTAATTTGATCAATGGTATTATTAATGTAGCACGATATTGTATCTCTCAGTCTTCATTAAATAAAATTAAACCCATATTTATAGTTATAGTATAGTAAAGTGTATTCCAACCTAATTATTTTACCCATTAAACTTAATACATTACTAAAATTAAAAAACAAAAATATATATTTGGTCGCATTTCATAATTCTCGAAACTTTGGCTCATAAGCTAAGCACATCCCCAAAATAATATCAAGATATAATACTATGATCTACATAAGTCTATACAGATTGATTCAGGTAAATGTTTCATTCATAAAGGCACATTATTTCATTTGTACATCGTATTTTGTGAGTTTAAAATAAATTTTCAACAATACTTAAAAATATTCCTTCTATTGCCATACCATATTTTCTCTTTGTAAGGTGATCTCGAGTGAAACATTGTGAATGGCCGATGAAAAATACCTAGACAACATTAGTAGGTAGGTATGCTTGTGTAATCAATGACACGTAAATTTTTTATTAGCAAACCAAGCTTAAATATGTTTGTAAGGTCGATGATAAAATCAAATATTGTGTGTGTTGCCTAAGTATTTTTTCATTCCGGCTACTCAACATTAGTGACTAATTTATGGATTTGCACTTATAGCTGCCTCAATGGTACAATCAACATCTATTTGCAGCGCTATAACTGCACCGAATTGAAGAGGACACTCCAACGATCGTCATTGCGTAGTCAGTCGCGTTTATTTATTAATGCGAGCACGTACATATAATGCAAGCAAAAATATTGTGTTCAGAGGTGCACCGATCAGGATCAACATACGATTCATCATCGTTACTTATCTCGTTAAGTTATGGACTATTGTAGCAGTCCGATCTGATTAGGAGCGCGAAAGTTACGAACTAACGGTCGATGGAGTCCTTCAGCCGATCTTATTGTTAGTTCGAAAGCTCAGGCATCGGGCGTAAAGTGTGCGAGTGCATAATCGTGGTAGTACATCATGATAGCGAGCGGCTGGCCGAGGATGAGCGAGCTCCACACGATGAGGTTCCCCCAGCGCGCGCCCAGCCGCCGCTCCGCCAGCCGCGAGATCACCGAGAGCGGCGGCTGCGCCATCATGCCCAGGAACGCCCAGATGCGGAACATCCGCAGCGGGATGCTCACCTGGAAACAATACAAAACATCTCATAACGCTACTACTTACGGCGCATTCAAATGGAACAAGTCTTCGTGCTCACACGCTCTACTCTTACTTCGTTTTTAGCGGTTCCCATGCTAACTGGTGAACGAAAGATCTCCAAAATGGTAATACCGATTCTAATGAAACTTTACATACTTAAACAGAAAAACTATTTTTATTTGTAAGAGTCCGACTCGCATTTGGCAGATTTCTTAGAATTTAACGACGTTCTAAATAAACTCGAGACTTACCAAATACTCATGAAAGAAGGCAGAAATCACAAACACGACGATGCTGGCGGAGCTCTTAGGATATCCCATCTCAGTCATGGGTATGTAGACGTGTCGCACGGCCCACCTGTGCACCGGCATGTTCCATGTTCTCCAGAACACCTCGATGTTGTTGGCGTTCCACCAGTCGTTGTAGAAGTTACGGTCGGCGAAGTGCAGCAACTCGCCCATCAGGTTTAGGAACGAGTGGAAACTCAGGTAGAAGAAACATAGCCAAATGAGATGGTTCGGAACCTGGAATGAGAGGAAAAGCACATGTTAAGTGCTAATTTTATATTAAATTATATTTCCAACTGCGCCCATAATATTCCAAAATTTCCAAATGTATGACGTATTTTGACTTATGGGGCAAATACCTTGTAGGGGCTTGTTATAATGTATTTACTACGTATTTTAGTAGATTCTTTCTTAACCTTGTATGAATGAATGTATAAAAATTTAGACAAAAATATGCATATATAAACTTAATAACAAGCGTTAAATTAAATATTAAAACTAACAGCGAGTTTGAGTAGTCGTTCTGTTATCCTTATAATGTCCATCTGTGAGAAGGGGTCGACAGCGTTCTTGATGGACGGGATCATCCATTGTTGGAATAGCGCCAGGACCAGGTTTATGCCGAACACCAATTCCACTATTCTCTTTATTAAAAATCTCTTACGGATCCTGAAATGTTTTTATGAGATTCTATTTTAAAGTTTCAGTTTTATAAACTAGATTGTTAATATTAATTTGAATTTTTAATTATTTGTACGTAGGTATAGGTACGTATTGTAAATATTATGTTAAAGAATTTGTATATTAAGTAATACCTTTGCAAAATGCAAAATAGTATATTATGTGCATAAATTATACTCAACGATCTTGCGAGGTTAATGGACATAGGTATGTACAAAAGTAAATTACTCGGATTCGAACTAAACGCGGAGATAACGAAACGTTAACTATAAGGCAGAATTTCTAATGTATCATTCAGGTAATGACATATGAATCATAAAAATCGGCCCAGGCGTTTAGTCTGTATAGTGCTTCAAA
>DWBH01000446.1:0-12389 GCA_018230765.1 Ernsta delagoae
GACGGTGATAACCCTAAGAGCGTGAACTATGGTGCTATGGGCGTCGTTATGGGACACGAATTGACTCATGCGTTTGATGATCAGGGGCGGGAGTATGATCGGTGAGTATGCAAGATGATACCTAATAAACAAGGAGAGTGTGACAAATAATACCATTTGCCAGGTCAAGGCTACAGATTTCAGTTCATGCAATAATAGGTAATAAGTTGCTATAGTTATAATTTCACATCTAATCAAAATAAGCCCTCTTTAACGTTTCATGGATGATTTTAGATATATTAAGACATATCGAACTATCCAGGAAATAAGGACTTAAGACATTTTAATTTTAATTACAGATTCGGCAATCTAAACCAGTGGTGGAATAACGAGACAATTGCCCGGTTCAAGAAACGTGCTGAATGTATACAGAAACAATACTCCAGCTATAGTATGGAAAAGCAGAATTTGAACGGGAAGCAGACTTTAGGTAACTATGATATCACCATTTAAAGCCAAAAAGCATTTACTAAAAGTAAATTTAGTTTTTAATTAATCTTTCTTCATAGTCATTTGATGGACAGTTCCAAGCAACAATTGAAAATGCGTTATTAAAATAAATAAATGTGAATAATGTGTTTTATTTTTAGGGGAGAATATAGCCGACAATGGAGGTCTGAAGGCGTCGTTCCACGCTTATCTGGACTACAGCAAGACTGCTAAGGTCAACTTGACACTCCCCGGCCTCAAATACAACCATCGGCAACTCTTCTTTATATCTTTTGCTCAGGTATTTATAAACTTTAAGAGTTTTTGTATTTTTTGAGAAAAACCGTTAGAAATTGAAATTTAAAAACGCGGAAAAAAAATCATTTTAAAAAGCGCAGATAATTTTTTTTGTTAAATGGCAACAAATTTTCCTTCAAAAGGTAAACTAGCCATTTTATAAATTACAATTGAACATCAAGTCTAACTTTTTTAAACATAAACAAAGTTACGACACTATGAGTTTTAAATGAAGAGTATGTATAATAATATAGTACCTTACAGTAATAGACGTAGTACAGTATGTTAGTACAGTTTAGGTTACAAAAATTGGGATTCTTTATTTATTGTTACAGGTTTGGTGCTCGGCAATGACTAAAGAATCGACAAAAATGCAAATTGAAAAGGACGATCACACAGTCGCCAAATATCGTGTAATCGGGCCTATTTCCAACTTACCCGAATTCTCAGACGAGTTTCACTGCCCCTTAGGATCGGCTATGAATCCTAAGCACAAGTGCGAAGTATGGTAAACTTTTCGTAACAGTTTAACGTAACCTCACATATAAGTGTATGTTACAGAGCTTCAGCTACGCTGCGTATGTAAGGTATAGCAGCTAAAATGTTTCAAAATAATTTTGGAGTCGAGCAGAGTGAAGTAATTAATAGGAATTTGAACAGCCATTTCTAATGGGAACGTCCCTTACTTATAATTTGGTAGTCGTAATCAAATGAGCGATGTCAAAACATTTTGTCATTCTGCAGTTTATTGAAGTCTATAATTGTAGTATCTTGACAAGAATAGTTACCTAATTGGATAAGTACCTAACCAGAGTTATCCTTGTCATATTTATTTTTATATATTTTGGTATATATAGTCTGTTTGCAGGTTAAAGATCTATTTGTTACTTCATTCTGCGTGTTGAAGGCGGTTGATTATAATAATGCTATTCGCAAGAGCTTAGCGAGTGTCAGAAAACGGGTATATAATAGTAATACATAGAGTTATTGATGTAATTTACGTTCTAATTTTGGTGTCGTATATACAGTCGTTTTATTATGTATATTTATTACTATGCGCGTTAGATCTGCGGTGTTAAGAGGATGATATTTCAAGAATATACTTATCGGCAAAATAGCCGCCTCTAAACAACACAAATGTAAACTTTTTTAAACAAAGATACGTCACTGTAGCTCCGTGGGTGCTTAATTATGCCGATGAGTATATAGACATTACTAATTCCTGTAGATATAATTATGGTTTGTTTCAATTCAAAATTACCCAATGTATATTATATTTCACGAACCTTATTATTTTCTTGATAGATATTTGCTACAATGTAGGTAACAATTTTTAACGCAAAGTGATTTAGCCAGTAGGCAGAGTAGAGTTATAACAGGCAAAGCTTTATTTCCCAACTTAAGCACCTACTTTGATTTATGATAGAAAATTAAGAAAACTTATATTATTATTGTATTAAGCACCTATAGTTATTATTATATTTTACATGGAACCAAATGATACGTTGCTATTCCTATATATCGCCATTTTATTTTAATTCATTAATTATTTTTTTGTCAAATAGCGTAATTTATTCACCTCAGAACATTATGTGTGTATGATGTAGTAGATGTAGGGATAATATTGTACCAAAATTTATTGTGCCAGTATTCATGTGATCGTCGGAGACAAGATGAATGTGGGATATCATGAAATTGATATGAAGAAAGCTGAGTGGTATCATTGGCATTATCAATCCAATTGTGGCTAAAAAAGAAAATTATGGGTGAGTGGTAAATAACCATCTTTATACATTATCCTTCTAAATAACCTTTCAATTTCATGGCAACCCAAATTCCACTTGTATTTATGCTTAGATGTACTTAATTTTAGGTAAATTATATTTAAAGGCAGCACTGTCAGAAACAAAAGTGACTTGTTAATATTATTTACGAAATATCAAAAATATGTTGAAACAAAATCATATTGTTATTAGTTTAAAATGTAAGTAGAACCAATGGAAATACTGTATGTGTAAGAGTAAATTACTTTTTTTTGTTTTTATTATTAATTTAATTCATAAATTTTTAAATTATATATTTAATATGTAAATGGGAATACATTTTATATCATTTACACGAGCATATAGTGAATGGGTATGGATTTTATATGTAACAAATTAGTATAAGTAGAATTGTTTTGCTTGCTTAAAACTTATATTATTACGTTTTCAGTTAGTGGACCATTGGAAGCAAGATTGTGGGGCGATATTAAATATAAGACTATGATGATGTTTCATAGCATCGCTATATCTAATAATAACTTTATAACTTCAGTAGCTATAAACTTGCTATTTAAAAAACGCGAATTAAAATCAAATGTATGATAACTGTGGGTAGTTACAAAAAAAATATGTGTATTAAAAATGCTGCAAAATATATTATATATTAGTATTAGTATGTAATATGACACAAAGAAACTGCGCGGATTTTATAAGCAGATATTAGCTAGTAGACTACGATTATATACACTCAACGGTATAATTAATTTCCCACCCAGATATAGTGGCGTAACTGTTAAAAAAACGCTCGCGATGTGGAATTTTAGTCTGCTAACTAACTAATATACTAACTAGCCATTTAACAACTTGCCATCCAATATCTTATCGATTGGCTTATTGCACATTACATTAAGTTACACTGTTGTGTCTAGACCCTGGGTGTGCGGTTGATTGCGCTGATGAGTATATAACATTGGTGTATGTAGATTTTTTTTATAGTGTTTTAATACATTAATAAAATTATTATGATAAATATGTCTACCTATGTGTTGCTTCTCATATGTCTGTTTATGATTCCTACATAAAAAATAAACAAAGTGTGATTTATGAAATACTACAGCTCATGAAAGATATAATAAACATATTGTCATTTTTGATCGATAAATACGACTCCAAATTACGAATACCTACTTACTAAAAATTGTATCTCAAAATCTTAAACAAAGAATTCTTCAAAGTTATTTTAAAGTTGATATAAATAACACTAAAAGTATTATAAAATATGGAAAAATTATGTATAAGGAAAACTAACTAACAGTAGGTATATAATGATAAGTTATGAGACAGTATACAGTGTTCAGCCAATAATAGGTATACAAATGATGAAAGTACAGTACTATGTATTTAATATACATTTAAATTTTAAAAATACCTATAATAATCTTTGATTCAATGTCCACAATTTTATAATGTTTTAATCATAATTTTTGACACAATAGATATGTATAAATCAATAAATTTGTATATCATACTTAAATTATTTTGGACTTATAAAAAGCTAATTATATAATTATTATATCTAGCTTTTCCACAACTATATCTATCCAAAGAAAGAAAAAAAACATTTTCTTCCAAGAACCAAGAACCGCTTACAACTTTGTCATTAATTTTATTGATTTGAATATACAAATAATGTAATTAATAAATATGCAACTACTCTTGTAGTACCTATGTAATTTTAGTTAATCATATAAATATAGATTTATATTCTATTTCAAAGCTTATGCACTTATACTTACTATAGTTGATGCCTTCCCAATCTATTGACACAAAATCATATCAACATTTCTTAAATTCTTAATAGGTATAATAAACATAGGCATTTCATATAACATATTACAAAAAAAAGAAACTTTTTTATCTACAGAAAATGTACTGAAATTTTCTTAAGTAGAAAGAAACTTTTAGTTAGTATATGATTTTCAAATATTTTTTTGTAAGTTGAAGAGTCAATGAATTATTAATAAGTATATAATACAGTTATTTATTTATTTTATGCAAATATCTCCCCGGATCTTTCAAGACTACACCATAAGACTAGTCAAACTAAAACTCAGTAGTTGCAGGAATTGAAAAATTTGGTGATAACTTCAAACCTGATTACATTATGGTGATAAATAAAAATAATTATTTATTTTACCTATTATAATATCACTGAACATGATTAATAACATAGAAAATAATATTTCACTTATTATAGATGTTAATTTTTTTTATTTACAAATATGAAAAAGTAACAGAATTCCAGTATTAAAGCAGCGAGAATCTTTTATAAGTATATGTATCTATATGTAAGTCAGAATTGAACAAGATGTAATACTTTACAATTTTTAATATAAAAATAGAACACCTAGTCATCTTTTATTAGAAGTTTTTAACCATTCGGAACATATTAGTTGATTATATAGGTATGTGCACAAATTTATTTTATTTTTTATTATTTAATATGGTTATGTTATGTGACTGATTTGTACTGTGTGAATTGTGTACATTCTATGAAATAATTAAAGTTTATTGTTTTAAATCCTCCTATAAAATGTTTTTTTTTGTTACAAGTACTACTAAAAATTCAAACTAATAAGTACAATAATACCTATCCCATGAGTCCTCCTCATGTCTCCCAGTCATCAATTTACAAGTAAGGTTAAAATTGTCTTTGAAGTAGGTAGGTACCTACATTGATTCTTTTGGAGACTGCATAGTCTCCAATGTAGAATAGAATAGTGAACCTAAAGTTGAGGCGTCAACTCTTTTAGCACTGTAATTTTTTTTACAGAACATGATTGATACGTACAGCTATCCTCAGCAGTATTGGATCAATGGAACCAGTTTTATTTATCACACCAAAGCTGTGCTGAGTGGAAAGGAGAGACTTAATTATTATGTTTTGAATAGGTAACCGATCAGAGTTTTAGTGGAAACCAAACCTAATGACTGTATGTATTTGTGAGCAGTTACAGCAACATTGGCCATGAATATATGAGTTAGTGTGCACATACTGAAATACTTATCTTGGTTTGGGAATTGCTCAGAGTGAAGACACAATACATAAGGACACCATAAACTGCAGTGTTACGTATCTAAAATTTTCTTACTTAACTACTTGCCTACTAGTCTTAACTAGAAACCAACCTGTTAGTTTAATCTCATAAAGGCAAAGACAATTACCTATTAGGAAGAAATGGTTTTATTATTATTATTAGATGGTTTTATTATTTTGTTGTAGCCTACAAAAACACAGCTGTTAATCATTTTGCGAAAAGCGTTTCGATAAAAAAACAAATAACAAACTTACGTAAGTACCTACCTACTTACCTGTTAAGGTCATAGTGAATTTTCCCTACGATTTGCTCATAATTAAAAGTAGTAAAGTAGGTAAATGAAAATTACTAAATTTTCCATCCGTAACTTCAATTTTTGTTTGATTTAGGCGCCTATTTTTGTTACATTGACTGACAAATGACAGCTAAAATTTCGGTCTGACTGACTGACTGTCACCGACAAGTAGACACTTGACGTTTATTAGTTTAATTTTTTTTTTCTCTTTGTGGCATTACGTATTTTGCGCATTAGCCAATAGCCATTCTTACATCATTTCTGACCACACGATTTACAAGGTGTAGAATAACGAACTTAAATGAACGCCGTGCTGACCACTATATATTATTGTATTCTGTATGATGTCTTTGCACTTGATAAATGACATTGACAATTGAAAAGTGTTTTTCTTGACATTTGGCAGACTAGACAGACATTTGTTTGACATTTTGACATTTGCTTGTACTTGACTTGACGCTTGACGCTATGATTAAAAAAATATTCAATTGATATTAAATTAAAGTAATTAAAATTGTTAATTTTAATTAATCAGCATAAGTACCTACAGATTTTTTACAAAGAATGAAAATAACATTTATCTACACCTAGCATCAATTTATAACTGTGTTGTGTGATTGACCATTGATGGCTGCTATTGTTCTTGATTCTTGTAGTTCTTGTTAGTTGGCATTATTTTATCGCATTGCTGCGCTTTTTATCAAATAATTTCGTAAGATTTCTGATCGTTTTTGCCGCGAATGTCAAAATTAAACTAATAAATAACAAAATACTAAACATTTACATAGCCCAATAAATATTCGTGTTCTGGTTCAGTTTTTGTGTATAATAAAATCATGCCAAATTCGATTCTTCCAGTTTCAGGTTATAACTTATGCTGTCTAAATACATTTTTATTTTTGGAACGCAAACTTACTTTTTGCTGATTAATCGTGTGTGAAATGTGAAGACATCTAACTATCCACTAAATCCATACCCAAATCATACTAAACATGGAGCACATAGTAGTTAAAACAGAGGTTCAACCTAATGGAGATATTCTTTTATTTTATGTTGACGGTAAGCACCTTTTTTTTTACAAACAATTAGATGATACAAATCTATGTTTACCTGCATTACATTCACTATTGATTATTTAGTTTTTTTGTTACATAAAAATATCTTCAATAACCCTTATAGGCTACTTTGCAGACAGATAATCTGATACATGAAAATAAATTCAGCTTCAGAACGCCTCACATTTTCTCTAGGATTCTGTGTAGTGGGTGCGATGGACACACATAAAGACTGAGAACAGAAGTTTAAATTCATCATTCAATCAGTGGATTGATTGGATTGAATTGAGCAATTGGTATTGCTGGGAATCAAAGCCAGGAACTTTGGAACTTTGGACGTAACCATTACACCACACACACATCTTACATTTTTAGCAATATGGAAACATACAATTTAGGAACTCTATATTTTGTTATAGGAAATCAAAACAATGAAGAAGAGGATGATAAATCAATACAACAACAAACACAAGAATATTTGCAAAATAAACAGACTATGTTTGGAGAACAGCTTGTTATAAAAGACTCAGTAGACGCGAATGAAAGTATTAGTTCAGAATGGGACGATGAGGAAACAAAAAAGTTGCTTACATTTTATATTGATAATAAGGTAGCCTTCCTCAGTGGTACCACTAAAAGACAACATCTTTGGGATGTTGCGTGTCAAACAATGTTGCATGGCAAAACTCACAACTCCTGTGAATTGCAACTGAAAAATTTGATGGAAAAGTATACACAAGCTCTGTCTATAAAGAATGCTGGTGGTGTTGTTTTGTGGCCTTTTAGCAATTTATGTCGTCAGGCTTTCCACAGTGACATTGATTATAATCATGAAAATAACATTAAAGCTAGTCAGAATGTTCCGGCTACAAGCCACAGCAATGATTGTGGTGTTTCAGTTACTAATAAGATTACCCATCCAGCAACTGATGTGAAAGTTGAAGCAATGCTCAACTTGTACCTGAAACACAAGAAGAAATTCCAAAAAAATGAATCTCAAAGGGGTTTATGGGAGCTAATTGTTTTAGAAATGGGAGAAAAGGATGTGGATTATTGGCAGAGGCGTTTCATGAATTACAAGCAGCATTATGTAAAGATGTTGTATAAGCAAAAGGAGAATGGCTCAGAGAGAATTACTTGGCCTTACATGAAGAAATTTGATCAAATTTTTCAAAACGATCCAGATTTTCAAAAGAAATTTGCACCACAACAAATAGAGCAGAAACATGAGACAATAGAAAAAGTTGAGGATGAAGAATTATTATGGACCGATATGCATAAGACCTACTTAGTGAAGTATTATTTTGATTGTTTTCATGAATTTCAAGATCCCACAATACCGAATGCATTTCTTTGGAATGAAGTAGGACGTTTTCTAGATAAAAATGGTGATGTTTGTAAGGAAAAGTTTAAAGAACTTAAGGATGCTCATATCAATAAAGTTATGATTGGAGGGTACAATTTGGAAAATCGTATACCAATGGAAATCGTATTAGACAATATAATTGCGAAAGAAACTGAACTAGAACTTGAAAAGACTGTTAATCAAAACGTGCTACCTATTCCATGGAAAACTGAACAGATTGACGATTTAGTGCAGTATTTTTATGATAATACAGAGATGATAAAAGATCCAATTTGCCTTAATGTTTCTTGGGCAGCTTTAGCTAAGAAGCTTAACAAGAGCTGCCAGGCTTGTAAAAACCAATGGACTAGCTTAACTGCTCTATATAAATCCATTTTAAATGACAAGAAAGAAAACCCAGATATGATAATTGACTGGAGATACATAGATATATTTGATAGAATATTTGATTATGGAATGGCAACAAGTTTGCTAGAAGTTTCTGAGAAGCCAAAGACAGATAATGAAACAAAATCTAATGTAATTGGTGGTAGGTATTATTTTTATTTCTTTAAATATGATTCAAGATATAATGCTTGTAACATTATTAAACATTGTGGTGGTCTTTTCCTGTTTGAAATTTTAATTATTCTAGGTTTAAAATATAAAGAAAGCCAATATTAATTGCTTGGGTTTATAATAATACTTTAAATAATATTTTTAAATGTGACAAAAAATATTTAAGTCTATGAAGTAATATTTATAAACATCTTTGCAACAGATTCTCTTAATAATTACTTCAGCAATTTATTCAACTGAATTCAAGTATATAAGTTATTGTATCATTTATGTTTCAGTAAAGAAGATCACAATACAAGATGATGACAATCACATTTTTGAAAGCGGCACTGAAGATGAAGAAAGTTACGACGATCGAGGATTCACAAAGCATTCCAAAAACCACTTAGGCAACGCTAAAGCCATCAAAATTCTAGAGTACTATTTGAAAAATAAGAATAAATTTACATCCTCACAGTACAAAAGAGTAGCTCTTTGGGGAACATTGGCAAAAAAGATTGGGATATCAGCTACAGAATGCGCTCACAGGTTTAGAAACTTCAAACAGGTTTACAAAGGCTACGTTAAAAGAGAGATAAGTAAGCCGGAAAAACCAATTCTCTGGCCATACTATGCGTTGTGCAAGAAAGTTTTTGGTTACAGAACAATAAAGGCCAAACTCAAAAATGATATTGCAGAATCTGACGATGAAGACTGGTCAGCAAAAGAAATAAAGGCACTTGTGAATTACTTTGGCCGCAATTTTAGTTACTTACACGATAAAATAGGGGATAGTAGCAAGTGGATAGACATAGCTAGTGATCTTGGCCGATCAAACACATCTTGCAGCGAAAAATTCATGGAACTCCGAAAATCTTATCGAAAGCTTCTGACAATGAAAACGCGTAACCCTCAGGTGAAGGTTTCGTGGAAATATTTTAATTTGATGCACAAAATATATTCTAAGGCGGGTGCTGAGACTTTAGATGACGTAGTTATGAGCAGCGAAGATAATGAAAGTGGTTTGTGTGAAGAAGGTGATATTAAGCCAGAGTCGCAAGGTAAGCTGATCTAAAAATTAATTACATCTAAATCGAATGATATCTTAAAATCTCAAGTTAATGTTATTTTAAACTTTATTTATCTGTTTAGGTATGTATTATCTATATTTACAGAACTACCAAGAAAATTGACAATGTCACACCAAATTATACTATGTCCTATGGCACAAAAAAATGGTTGTTATAAAAATCAGTGTATTCTTAATAAAGAAGTCTGTTTATTGTTAACTGAAATTAATAAAATATCTATTTACATTTTCAGATGAAGATTACACAATCATTGTTGTACCAGAGGGAAGCGAAGTGAACGAATTAAACGGCGAATATGTTACAGGCGACACAGAAAACATTAATGTTATGCAGGAATATTCAGAGGAAATCCAATCTTTACTCGCCCAGAATTCCTCCGATATTAAAGAACAGCTAATAAAAGCCGAGAAACCAGTGAACCTAAAATGGACCAAAGGATCTAAGAAACGATTGTTAATTCTCTACTTAAATTACTTAAGAACTCACAAAGGCAAGGAGATTAAACCTAAAGATATGTGGACAGAAATAGCTTCTAAATTTGGTGATAGAAAACCAATAACTTGCAAGAAAATGTTCTTGAAACTAAAAGAAAGACACAAAAAATCGGTGGCGGAAGATACGACAAATCCTAAAACACCATATTTTAAATTGTTCGAGAAAATACTGTCATTAAAGCCGAAATTCGAGAGAAAACACAATAAAGCAGGACTGGGCAGGGTATACAAAGATTATCCATTAGACGACGCCAAAGTAGAATTGGCTCTGAAATACTATTTACAAAATATCGATGAGTTTGTCAGTCCCAAATTCGAGAAGAAATATCTATGGACGGAGCTAGCGAATTACGTATCGGAACCTGTTTCAAAAGTTTTCAACAAGGTTAACTATTTGATCCAATTCTACAAGAGTAATACTCTCGAAGCAGAGAATACACGATTTGGGGAGATTTTGAAAGAGATTTTCATCAAAGAAAATCTGCTGAACGATGTTCCGAACGAGCAGAAAACTTTGGAAGGGGACGTTCAATATACTTGGACTGAGGATGAAATAGAAATACTGTTGACATGGTACTTGGCGCATTTGGAAAAGTTTAAAAATCCAAAGTTTGTCCGGAGTTACCTTTGGATGGAAGCGTCAGATATCTTGAAGAAGAGTCCTTGGGCGTGTTCGAATAAGATGTCGGAAATAAGGACCCAGTATAGGACGATGGTGAAAGAAAATCCTGATGGATTGAATGATTGGAGGTTTTCTATGTTGTGCCAAAGGATTTATGGCACCGGAAAGAAAAGTAGTCAAACTACGGCCGAAAATAATGTGTAAATAAGCTACCCATAAATCGTGTTTTAAATATGAAAATTCAGGTCATGGATGGAAGGCAGGCAAGAATGGTTCCTCATTAATTTTTGTGTACATTTCTATTGAAAATTTAATATTTGTAAATAAGAGATAAGTGTTTTATGAACTATAACATTTTAAGAGGGGAAAATTGTTTTACTACGAGTAGGTACATAAATTATATTATACCTAAAAACATTATGGTATTTTATTTGGCTTCAAAAAGCTTTTACCCTCGTTATATAATTCTTTCTAACAACTGTAATTAATAGGTACCTAGGTACCTAATAATAATTAATGATTCCTGCACTACTTACTGGCAAGCATTGACGATAAGTGCATTTGGAAGACTTCAATTTGGATGCATTTCAAATAAAAAATCCTTTGACGAACGTCAATCATCATTGAAATAATTATGTAGGTCCACTGTAGGTCCATCATGACGAATTGGCAGTTTAAAATTTTTTTTTTACTCACCAGAAAGCTAATAGACATAAATAGGTCTAATTTTTCTTGTCACTTTAATAACAATGTCATTTTAATAGTTAATTGATAATTAAGCATTCTATTAGCTAAATACATAATTAATAACTACAGCTTTACATAGAAGTTCTATGATAGTCTCAGGTACCTATGACTATGTATGTTATCATATGGCCCAAGGTCTCGGCTCACTAAAGTCGGTCACACCCAGACTAATCTTATTACGGTCTACGTAAGGCCTTTGGATGAATCGTTGAATGATACCTAATTACCTACATCGATAGGTGAATTTTGGTAGACAGAAAAGCCTATCAATAGCGTTTGAACAAGAATTGGGCTTACGGAAATATTAAGGCTTTTGGGAGATCGAAGGGGGTCGTTTGTACGAAAGCTTTTCCGCAAAAGTAAAACACAAAGAAAGTCTTCGCCAAGCATGAAACGGTTTCAATGTTAGTCTATTTTTCCAGTGTACTTTTGGGCTAAGCATAAAGATGTAGTGCAAGTAGGAAGGTGACCATAAAATGATAACAAGAAAAAGTAAAAGAACTAAAACCCAACTACGACAAAAAACGACGCTGAAAATGTATAAAATATTATTTGC
>DWBH01000447.1:0-12389 GCA_018230765.1 Ernsta delagoae
CAAAGTTTCAAGTTAATCAGATGTTTAGAAACCGGTGAAAATCGTGCTCAAAGATTCCGTTACATAGTTACATACATTCATACATACAACCCAAGCTAATAAAAGTGTATTAAAAAAAGAAAAATATTATTGAGTTACAAGCTGAAATTGGAAAAATTTAAAAAGACTGGAGGTTTTATTGCATATTTTATTGTATGTAGGCATGTGAAAACGTTTCTCTATAACACTATCAAAAATACTGAAATATAATCAATATCTGTAAATATATAATAATAGAACGAGTTATTAATGGAGCTACTTGTATCTTGTAAGTGGATGCCACGGAAAAGAGATGACATGGAAATGTTTTTAACTGTTTGACGCGAGGTAGCAAGCACTATTAGCATAAAGGCATAAGCGACTCTATTTTGACTGACTGACTAGTGAGGCATGTGATAATATTTTTGTCATAGATTTTATTAAACATCAACTTCTGTTATTTTGATATTAAGTGCTTAATGTCAAATATTGATTATTTTCGACCTAGGAATTAGTCAATAAGTCTAAGGCCCGTGTTATTAGAAGGAACTTAAGACTCAGAACATCTTGAGAACAACGGCGGATCCGGGGGGGGGGGGGGTCATGGCCCCCCCCTGAGATGGTTCCAGGTCTTAGGTAGGCCAGTAAGTAATAGTAACAACATAATGATTTTTAAGGACAGTACAGTAGGTACTAATGTACATAAATTAAATACCTACCTACTTTTTACTTGTATCTATTGTTATCAAAATTAAATTATAAGTTCTTGACTTGACTACGACCAACGGCGGATCCAGGGGAGTCATGGGGGTCATGACCCCTCCCTGGCGCCAAAGCTGGATCCGCCCTTGCTCAAGATAATTCTCAATATCAAGTTCTCTTTATTAATACGGGTTTAGCCCCAGGATATTTATGTCGTGAGTGTCATGGACACACACAAACACACACCCTGACCAACAATAGAAATTTGAATTCATTATTCAAGCCTCTAATCCACTTGGAATCGAACTCAGGACCTTTCGAATGATACAGTGACTGTAACCACTGCACCACACAGGTCAACCAAATTCAAGATTTGATTTCCATTTATGTGTCATCGAAATTTCTAGATAACTATTAGTAGCTTAAAAAGTATAACATCCTTTTGCGAATCACAATATTTTCATCGATTCTATAAATCTAATATCGATATATCTTAGATGTAGTGTTAAATAAAATATACACTGAATAGTTATTTATAACACAATCGATAATGAACTTTATTTGTTAAGTAAGAAAGTCTAATATCGTCCGTAAAGTAAAACCTGCCAATTCTTTTGATTATACAGTTGAAGCTAGCAAACAGAACTTCTACCTCATTAGCAGTATTCATTTCAAATTGCGCTTATAATAATTAAATGTTCTAAATAATAATAATATAATATAATTTGTAGATAAAATAAATAAACCAGAAATATAATATTAATGTTAAAAAAGGCTTAATTTGCTAACTTTAATAAACGAGGCCTAAGTAAGCTTATCGTCGGTTTTTTGACACTATAATATACTCATTGGCATAATTAAACAACTCAGCTACAGTGACTTAAGTTTGTTTAAAAAAACCAAACTTTAGTCAAGCAAGTTGAATGGATATTTGTCAAATGTCAAAAGTTAAACTAGCTATATTAATTAACTTAGCTAAGAAAAGCGCGCAAATTGAAATTTGGGGTTATTAATTTTTTGATGTCTTTACATAGATCAAGGTTTTTACGTTTAACTCTAAAACACCGCTCTGTTTTTTCCTTTTTCTGGAAAGTGAGTAAAATCGACTTGCGCGGTGTTGTTAGCTAAGCGACCGCGACGCACTGTAACTGGATGGGCGGTTTATTGTGCCGGTGACTGTAGATAATGAAAATTGTAACTAGCGTGTGTATAATGTGTATATTTCGTTCGCTTCGTGCCGCGTATTATCTTACAGCTAGCAAACTCATACCAATGTTACCATAATAAAAAATATATTATTATTTAATACGTAAGTGGTAGATAATGTTTTTAATAACTAAAGCATCAATAAAGACTAGTTAAGATTGAGTGTATCTTGAGAGTAAAATCGCTCGCTCAAGATAATTCTTAATCCTAAGCTCCATTTTTTAAATACAGGCCTAAGTATACACCTAATTATACATCAACGACATATCAGTTTGATCTGAGAATTATAGAAAACGGGATTATATATTTTATTTTATTTTGTAAGTTGGATGTATCTTAAATAATTTTATAATAATTATTATTGTAATAACATAGTTGTGCTGTGTTACATAATTCCTAAATAATGTTATGAAAAATCGCTTTTAAATTCGTTTAAAATATAAATTTGTTTCATTAGAAATGTTTCCAGTTTTTATGTTATTCTGTTTAGGTACTGCAGGATTTTTTTAATAGTCTCACTATTCAACCATAATATGTTATACAATGTTTTTGGATATCAGATAGTAACAAATTGTAGTAATCATTGTGTTGAATATTACTATGTTATCAGGTTTCTACTATGTATAACTACAAGTTAAAATACTGCGTTTTAACTTTTTAATATTTATTTATTGAATATTCGCAAACTGCCAGGAACTTTATAACTTGTGGCACTAAATAAGACATTTTTATTGTGTTCAAGTTTGTTTGAACTTCAAACAGTAGGTTGTATAAAGGTTGTATAACAGTTATTTTAAAGGTATGTCATTTATGATCAGTTCATTGATTTTTTATTATTATTATTATTATACTCGTTTTTATTTATTAAATACAACGTATTAAAATAATAATAATATAATGACCTAACTAGGTTTGTAATATCATCTCTAGTTATATTTTATGATGTATAAAATGATCAAAACTTGTTTAATCCTAGTATAGAAAAAATGACGTTTAATTTTAATAATGCGCCTTATCTCGTAAGCAATAAGATTGCTTTCAGTGTTGCTTTAAGTCTTTGTTATACTATATGTGACGTGTATACGTTTTAACTGATGCTGTGTGTGTAAAAGTTAAATATTTATCTTGCGCTTATAAATTTATAAATGTGTGTATAGTTCATAATATGTATAATGAACGTTAATGAGATTTGTTTTGAATAAATGTAGCAGTCGTCTTATCAGCGGCTGCCCGCGTGTTATAACGAACATTAATCAACTCCTATTTCATAACTATAAAATAAATTTAAAAAATAAAATAACCGACACAAAACCTAAGTTCCATTTAATTAGAAGAAATAAATTGAGACCGACCCCACTCGATTATTTACAGACATTGTGTTATTCTTCCCCAATGTCACCTCTAGAACTTTTAAACGACTCAACCGATTTTCATTTTTATATAAGTACCTTTAATACAAAAAAAAAAATGAATTTACTTCATCTGTTCGGGAACTATGAAAACAAAGACTTTGATTTTTAAGTGGTACCTAAGCTTCATATTTGAATGTCGATTTGTGTATTGACAATTAAAAGCTTAAATGAATGTTAAAAAACAGTGTTTTAACTTCAGTTAAACCACTGTAGCTTGGTGTCTAATTGTGTATTTGCTGTTTATTTTTGAGAATATTTTTTAATCTCATGTGTAACGAAAATCAACTTTATTATAAATTTAATTAATACGTCTGTTTTGTTATTTTTTGTAAAAGACAAGCACTGCGTTAGAGCCTTGTTAGAACGTACAATTTTTTAACATAGCAGCACTCAAACTATAGTTATTATAAAATGTAGTCAAATTTGCACTTAAAATGGTTTTTATGGAGATCTTATTGAAACCAGATATTATATCTTTGTAAGTTAAAAACATTATGTGCTTAATGAAGAATAATTAATTAATTATACAATACAGTAAAAAATGTTTTTTTTTCTTAAAATTTTTTACTGGTAAAATGTGTCTTTTTTTTCAATATTTTATTAGTAGGTATTACTCTAACCTTATCAGCAATTATCGTGTTATTCTAACTACTATTATGCAACTACGTGTTTTTCCCAATTGTATAATTTTAATACACGCATCTATAATAAAAAATACTGATTCTTATGGTAGTGATACTGCAAACTTGTGATATATTGATATATTATGTTGCTGACTGTATTATATTGTTTTGTTATTATTGGATATTATTATTAATATATAAATAAATTATTGTGACAGTGTTACATTGTTTTATTATCTACACTTTAGAAAAAATTGTAAGATCTTGGTTTGTAGGTAACTAAATAAAATAGAATAGGTTATTTAGGAACTAATATTATGTATTTACAATTTTTAGTTTATTTACAAAATATTTGCAGATATTAGACACTTGTAAGCCTCAAATCATTATAAAATGTTAAGTAATTATTTATTTTATTTTTTTTTCAGTAATATAACAACATAATTATTATTAGCTTATATATTATTATATTCCATAATCACATTAATTTACATAAACATGAAATTAAATAATCAACATACAATTTTCTTCACTATTAATTCACAACGATATACACAATTTGCAAACACCAATCAACCATGAAATGTAACTGTCATACACAAACATGAATCACTATACACAATCAACTTTAGTCACATCTAACTTTCATAAGTCCACCTTAGCCCCAATATTACTGAGGGGTATGGCCTGCAGCTCCGTCCGGAGACAGAGGAACTCACCACCCACACACATGACCGCTGCACAGGACACGTTGAGGGCCCACCATGAAAACGTTGTAGGGAACATTCCATTGTACACCCAGCAGAACAGGAGATGTAGGCCATAGAATGTGCAACTGAAATTTAGTTTGGTGTATATATTAATTAATACCATTAAACTCTGCAGGAGCATTGCCGTGCTCCCTATATTTTTAAGCACTGGTAATTTATTGCATGTGATGTAGTGTTGCTATATAGCATCCATATACATTACGAATTTCATGTATTAATAGACAATTGGAACACTAAAAAGGTAAATTTCGCTCATGCTCTTCTATGAGACTTCATCAAGAATGCTTTTGACAAATTACATTTACCACAAAACAAACTGTTTTCAGCGGATTTAACTTAACATTTTTTTAGATTATGCACCTTAACGTCTGCAGATATTAACTACTCATCTACTGCACTACACTCATCACAAATTATATTTAAAACTCACCTAAAATCTAAGCACAGTTTTGTTCTTCCGACTAGAAGCCACAGGAGGACACTGCCGAGGGCAGCATTCAGTACAAATGCTGTTATCACAGCCCTCCCTTCGTTGTCTCTAACATGTATCTCCTGAAATAGTAATAGTAAACCAATAATTTCAGACATCTATTTACTCACAAACACAGATATCTCAAGTATTGATTAGGTTATGGACCAATTTTTTTTAATAGCAGTTTTATTTCCTTGATTTGATTGATCCTGAAAGTTGCTGAATCGTCTTAGACGAAATTTCGAAAGAAAAACATGGTTCTATGTGAGACCCACTTTTACGACGTTATGGTCTCCTTACACACAGGTGGGATTTAAGCCATAATCTACACTCTCAGGGCTATCTGTTGGACTTTGGGTATATACTTTTCAGCTTATAAAGAAGTCTCAGACATGTTACAGCTGATATTTTAGGTAAAATTGTATACTTACATGATATTCAAATATGTGATCTAGTGTTCGCGTGGAGCTCGTTATGTCTTGCATCACAGCAATCAAAAGGCACAGACTGAGGTACAGTAAAGACTGCATCGCCACTATCTGGGATGTGATCAGACACGGATCCCACTGCGTATAGCGAAATGCACCCGTGAGCTTCTTCATTTTCGTCATTATTACATCAAACGTAACAGGTTGAAATGATACAGCATCTGGTAGAGCACTCCCGATTTTTTCGAATTATCAGCGTTTATATCGTATTTTTGGATAGAACAGACTTTGAGACTTGATGTAAACATATGGAGGTTTTGTTTAAATCTAATTGGGTTAAGTTTATTTTTCAGGGATTAATTTTATGCTTGCTCACTATTCTATTCACTGTTGATTTGATTTTATTTTGACATTGACGTCATAATCATAAAGTCAAATTAAGCTACTCTGACACTGACAGCAGTGTCAGAGTAGCTTAATTAAAGTCAGTCAGTCAGATTAAGATTTTTTTTAATTTCATCCTGGCATAAGCATCGCGTATTTGGTGCATTAAATAAAAATAAAGACTACGTTGCTAAAGAGAAGCAGTCTGCATTATGTAACTACGTGTGTGTGTTAAGGAATTATGAAAGAGGAATTAAGTACTTACCAAGGAGACCAAAATGAACACAGGGCCGCAAATTAAAATTTCATTTCATTCCATCAAAGCTAAGGAATTATAAAAATAAATAGAATATTAAATGACTTTACTGTACTTTATTTACCTACCTATTGTATAACTATTAAGTTAGTTTCTTCAATATATGAAGTTCAGATTTTGAACACACATAGAGTAGGCTTCACTCAAATGGCGCCACTCCATGCGCTCTTTTGTAGCTCCAACTCAACTCACATCACACCACACATTGAATATTAATTATAATACTAATTATATTATAACTACACCTATCATGTATTTCATTCCTAGAGTATTTTATTCCTAGAGCACCTAGAGTAAAAAAAAAATGTTTTCCCCTGAACCAATTTTCTAGATATAGATAGATAAATAAATATAGATAGGATAGATAGGTAAATTACTTACCTTAGGAGATAAGTAGGTATTTTACCTAACGTAATCAACAAAATTGTATTGAATGTCATGTAAGTACATAAGAGTTTTTACTTGTGGGTAAGTTGCACTTACCTAAATATTTTTTCTAGAGTAACCAATAAAATGTTAATGAACATCATTAAAAATTTTAAAATAAATAAATGAAATACACGACCCACGCACTCGAGTCACGACTCAGAGCTACATTCAAATGGCGTGGGCGCGAACGTTCCTTGTGTGGTAAGTATGTGCACTTTGTTTAATTTACCTACTGACTAATTTTTTACATTTTAATACTTTTGTAGAATGTTAAAACTTTTGTAGTTTAATACTTTTGTAGAAAGGATGTTAAAAAATGAATTTTTAGATACCAACCAAAATTTATTAAGTACCTACGTTAAAATTTAATATTAGTTATTTGTTTTTATTTAGGTACAAATTTGGTTGTTAGTAAAGTAAAAAAAAAGTATCTACCTAACTACCTACTATCGTTATCATACAATGGCTAGAATGAATTTGTTTGACAAAATTGCTCACATAAGTACTTACCTACTTACCAACCGAGCACCTAACAACCATTTTAGATCAATAGAACCGATGACTAAACCTATAAAAAGTGTTATTTTCTGGCTCTAAAAACAAAAAGAATAATTAAAAAAAAACAATTAATTGCATGACATCGCATTACGCATACCTACCTATCTACGCTAGATTTTACGATTTTAACTTTTTCTAGCCTAAAATAAATTAAAAGAATAGTATATAGTACTTAGGTAAGTAAATGTACCTATCTACCTCCCGCACCGGATAGGTAAGTAGGTACCTACCCACCTATTTATATTGAAAAAAAAAATGGATAGTAAATGAAAAGTAAGTGGATATTAAAGTGTTTTTATTTTGAGCTTTAGTTCGGAGTGTTATTTAATTTTGTTTTAGGACATGATTTATACTATTTGCAGTTAAAAGTTTTATCTTTACCGAAGGATTTTACAGATTTTCAACGAATTGTAGAACTTGAGAACCCTCCAAACTTTACCTAAGTAATAAGAACTACTTACTTAAGATTGCGAACCATCTTGAGACCGTATTTCAGTGTCAGTTTTTCATGGTTATTTTTGCACTCAAGAAACACTCAATCTTAAGTTGTGTTAAGTATAAATAGGTACGTGCCTAAGACTCAAACTTAAGATTGATTTTGACCTTAGGTATGTGGCATCTGTATCATCTGTATCAACTACAAAAATAAATAAAATAAAACAGCCTTTATTTGACCAAACTACATTGTTTAATACCTGTAATTTATTATGCTATTTGTTTTTACTCATAAACTACTTTATACTACATACTATTAGGTAGGTATTTATAACGAAAAAATGAATCGCTGAAAGTGTTGCTAAGCGCAAATCTCGAGGACAGCTGAACCGATTTCGCTAATTTTTTTAGATTATTCCTTACGAAGATGATTCTTGCGTAGATGTACCTACCTACTTATCTATTAAAAAAGACTAAAAAATCAAGATACCTCTGTTAGGCATTAGGTACCTACGAAGTTGCCCGGGTCAGCTAGTTAGTTACTTTATAAAACAAAAAAAATACATGAGCGAGATCTCTAGATCTAAAGGCTAAAGGATCATCTTCAATGAATCTGTATTAAGTAGCTTTTAGTGCATTGTACACGGAGAGAAAAAACCCGGCGGAAAAACTTCCGGCACTCTTGAAAAATTGTCATCTTTTAACACTACTCAGTTAAGTAAACTTAAAATAAACATTCATTTAATTAATGTTCGCTTGCAGGCTACTTCTTGATCAAATAATGACGAGTCTTGAAGTAAAAAAGTAAACTATAAGTATTTAACGCCATACATAGCCACACTTCTTACTTGTGAACAGTAATATTTGAACAAGAAAAAGAGCAATAAATATCTACCTAGTTATTCATTTTTTGTTCCCAACGTTGGTATTTACACGCTAGCGGCGCTGCTAGTCGATGTAGGGAAGAAAGACGAAAAGATAGCGTTTTCATAAACTATCAAAACTCGTACTCGTACAGGCGATGTAAAATTAACACAGTTACCAACAAGTGTGTGAGATTTTCTTGCAAATTGGGCGCTAGTAATCTTTTTTATACCCGTCTCCCGGCACCCAACACACCCTGGGTGACACCCTGGATTGACCTACCCATAACTTAAGGTTCTTTTCCCCCGCGGGTATCACCTCCGGACAGGGCAAATGAGAAATTTTATTAAACCGGTTGTTTATCAACGTAAATGCACTTAGCTCTGCGTTTGTACACACTTTATCAAACGATAACTAAATCGATGAGTTAATGAAATGCTAATTTATTTATCGAACGTGTAAACTCCATTATGTATTCGCCAATTTTTAATTGCGTAAGTTTAAAAAGAAAATAAATTTTTAAATACATAACATACCAAAAAATATATGTACCTATGTTCATTGATATAATATAAAAACAGGCCTATGTTATATATTTGATTTTGTACCTATGTACCTACGTACATACATAGTATCTAATGTAGGTACCTACCTGAAATCTGTAAATGAGTTGTGTTTGTACATTGAAGATATTTTGAGAAAATCAGTTGTAGGGGTCTTTTTAAAGACCATAGAACACAAATCGATGATTTTTAAAAATTTCGTCTGTTTATCTGTATGTTTGTGCGCGCTAATCTCAGGTTCAACCATCCTTCCTACCTTCTACTACCTACCTTCTATGAACGCTTCATTAAACGCTTCATTTAGTAGTTTTTTGTATTTTAAGTAAAGTTACCTACCATATTAACGGTACCAAAAAATTGGTATAAAATTATACTTACATAAGTAATTATCTCGGCCTTTAAAAGCAAGTAAGTATTGTTCCGGCGAGAATGACATCAACACTCGCTGCATGCATTATCTGTTTATTTTAACCGTTTTTGAAAAATTACGCATTTTCTTTTGTTTTTGCAAACAATTGGTTTTGATACACACGTTCATTTTATATTCAGTAATACCTACCCGCTATAGACACTTGAATCTATTAAATTTTGCGATGACATAACAAAATAAACACTTAAGTAAATAATTCTCCTTAAGACATCGGGTCATTAAAAAATAGGTAAATTGTAAAGGGTTAAGTGAGGTAGGTCAGTAACTTAGGTAAGTATAATCGAAATAATAAAAAATAGACACAACAGTTTGTAGTTTGGGGTGCCAACGGTAATTTCTCTAAAGAAGGAATTAGTACATAAAACACTGCTCAATTATTTGATAGGAAAGACAGTCAGTTTAAAGAGGGGTTATGATAGCATTATTATATACTAAACGGCACAACTTATGTACCTATTGTTTTCGGGATTGCCCGACTAGTTTCGGACGCTATCGAGGTCCTTAATCATGAGCACCAATCGGTCGTCACGTCACGACGGAGACGGAGGAGATATATCCCCTGACCCCCCTCCCTTGAAGAGTCGCAATTAGTAAATGAAGTTAAAAACTACTTTTTACCTTTTATAAACTATTAATACGCGAACAACAATCGCCTCTCTAATCACGGATTTAATGACCATTTCATTTAGTGACAATGTATTTTTGCAAACTAACGTCTGCGTCTGATACTTTCTTTGTAGATTTATTTAAGTTGGACTGCAATCTGCATTAATTGAACACTTCTTTTTTTAATTCCAGGGCCGTTGTAGCTAAGGCCTGCACAGCAGCAAATCGAAAGTTCCCGCCAGGATTTAAATTTGGAGCGGCCACGTCATCTTATCAAATTGAAGGGGCGTGGAACGCATCTGGTGAGTATCAAATCGATATAAATAAATAAATAACGCTTCACACTTCCAGCCCCACACTAGGATTCCCTGTGACACCCATACCAAGTACAGAAAATTCACTCATTTAAATTTGTGCCGTCAAAATTGGTCCAGCCGTTTCAGGGAATAGCTGGATCAGACAGACAGATGGATAAAAATTGTTATTTTGGGGTATCTGTGCAGGTACCGTATTCATATATTATGCATAATATAGTAAATTGTGGTTATTTCAATATTAAAAACAGACACTCCAATTTTATTTACTTATATGTAGTATGCTATAGCTAGTATAGCTAACACTATGACCCTACACCTTACAGATAAATCACTAAACGTATGGGATAGGCACACGCATGAGTTTCCCGAGCTCGTCAAGAACGGAGACACGGGTGATGTTGCTTGTGACTCCTACAATAAATGGAGGGAAGACGTCCAGATGGCTGCAGACCTTGGTCTTGACTTCTACAGGTAGGTTACGGTCTTTAGGTCACACACATACACTTTGAACACTTGGGATTGAGACTTTAAGGCCACCATCCTCTCAGGCTTAATACTGTTTACTTAAGAAAGTACTTTCCACCTACCACAAATTTGAGGAAAGCTAACAGCGCGGATCTAGCAAACAAAGGTCGTGGGGACTGCCTTCCAGTATTTATAAAGTTTTCTTGGCAGAGACACCCGAAAGTTGGCCAAAAGTGAGTCCAAGGCATCAGCTCTCTCATGAATTTTTATGATAATAATTGGAACAACTTAAGTATTTGATTGTTAGTTAGACATAGAGTTTTATCACAAATCAAAAGACCTTAAGTTGTGGTTTCATAAATCTGTCAGACCTTGCCCACAATATTTAAGCTTTTGGACTAAGCTCTACTTCAAATTTACATTTTTTCTGTACCTTTGCGAATTTGAACGAACAAAAACGATTTTAATCAGATATTGCACACCTTGCACAGATTGATCCGACTTAGAGATTGATACTCTTATTTCTTACTTAATTTATACACCTATGACGCAGATATTGCGGAGGTTACCTTATACCTAATATTTATACTGATTAGGTACTCTTCCGTCCTCCAGATTTTCCCTATCGTGGTCTCGTATATTACCCACCGGCTTTCCTGACAAGATCAGTAAGGATGGCTCCAGGTACTACAGTGACCTCATCGATGGTCTACTGGAGAAGGGCATTGAGCCAGTCATTACATTGTACCACTGGGAACTTCCTCTGAGACTGCAGAACTTAGGTAAGAAATAAAAGGAACTTAATATTTGAGAACCATTTTGAGACTCTTCAGTGCTCGTTTTCCATTGTTTTTCGTAAATACACTCAATCTTAAATTGTTTTTATCAATACGGAATACTAATTACTTTACTGTTTACTTATGAAAATCCGCGATAAACGTAGTCAGCTATTATCGTGAGCTATACTCGCAAATAGCAAGTATTATTTTGTTACACATTGCATTGGTATATAGTCATGATTATGGACCTCGATAACGTCGGAAACTAGTCGGGTAATCCCAAAAAACATACCTGAGTTATGTAAGCCGGTTGTACCTTTAAAATCCTTTTTAGGTGGCTGGACAAACCCTCTAATAGCAGATTGGTTCGCCGACTACGCAAGGATAGTATATTCTCTATACGCTGACCGTGTGAAAACATTTATTACGATCAATGAACCCATTATCATGTGTGACATGTCCTATAATACGGGGATTTTGGCTCCGAGCATCAAAGACGATATAGGCAGTTACATGTGTGGCAAGCATGCTTTGTTGGCCCATGCAAAGGCCTGGAGGATATACGATGAGGAATTTAAGCCCAAGTATAAAAGTACGTTAATTTGATCAAGC
>DWBH01000448.1:0-12388 GCA_018230765.1 Ernsta delagoae
AAATAAAGTAATGTTTATCAATTGTATCCTGCGCAGACAAAGACGCGGGCGGCAGCTAGTATATGATAAATGTTTTTATTATTCACGCACATCTTCCATGCAACCGCGGAAATTTTCCATGTGACCCAGGAACAGTTCGGAGAAGTCACCCTGGCCGCCGAGGAAGACGCCGAAATGTATGTTTAGCTCGAAGAATCTTCCGGGCAATTTCTTTTTCACAATGCTGTCATCGACCTAAAAATAAATAAATAAATATTTCTGGACGTTACACACACGGTCATCTAATCCCAAAGTAAGCTGATAAAGCTTGTGCTGCGGGAACCAGTAAGTAATAAACATACATATATATTATATATTTCTGAATACATACTTATATAGATATTTTACATAGACACAGAACAAATGTTCATGTTCATCACGCAAACAGTCCTGGGTGGGGATCGAACCCACGACCTCTTGATTTTGCAGTAGGTAAGGGTCGCTAAACAGTCAACCAATCGGCCAGTAGTAAAGTCGACCTAAAAATAATGACGCGATGTCAACGACATTACAACTCGGCCGTGACGTGTGACTCATGATCCCGCGGTATCACGTACAGTGATGCGAGAGTGCACTATGTTGTACCTATAGTGTGGCGTAAGCATTCGAGGCTTGCGTAGCGAATGCAATTGCGATAAACTTCCCCGTTTATAACCGAGTTCTGAGTGGCCAGCTCGAGAATCGCTCAACTTAGTCTATCTAAATTGAGCAAAGTTAAAAGCATTTATTGTGATGTTATGCAAAGAAACTGAGTGCCACTTGCTTTGGCTTTTGCTTTATTTTCTTAGCACATGACTTATGTGTTTCTGTGTGCTTTTTATGACTTTCAATTTTTAGGCAAATGGTTTTTTTTTTTGGAGATTTCAATATGCAAAATTTATATTTATTAATGAGCAATTTTTAAGTTCTGAGATTTAAATATTTTATTGAACAGTTTAATGGCTATATATTTTTAGCTGACATATCTTTCTTTCTAGTTTTTGTTTTAGGATTTCAAATTAGTTAACTAGGTACTTATGATGTGAAATTGTTTTTTTACAAACAGTCATAATCAGTTGACTCCATATTATCAAAAACCTTTAACTTATTAAAGGACATAGTTGAGGTATTATTGTAAGAAAGAAATGAATTGTTATAATAACAACACAAATATTTTTTTGCTTACCTACTATAACTTTAGCTTTGTTTTACATATTATTCAGCAGATAATACAATTTGGTAAAAATCATTAAGGTATAAAAATGTACTTAGGGATTTCCTTAGGTTTTTTATTATTTTATACAAGCATTAGACAGTTGTTAAATTTTTTTATTGAATACATTAGATACAAAAAGTTTTCAATAAAAATATCTTTATAGTAAGTTACCTGAATAAAATATTCATCTGTGTTGCTTACATTTTACAAAATAGATAGGTTCCTAGATAAATAGGTTCTGAACAATCAAAATTATAACAAAATCCAAACCTTCATAGTGAGATTCCCCTCTCTTCTGGTGATGCTAACTTGATGCCATTGTGTGTCATTCAGTGGGGTGCCTTTAGGGGAGGACAACTCACTCTCCCCAGCCCCTAGGTTTATATGTAACTTCAGTCTCCCACTCTCCAGGCGTATCTAAAAGTTATAAACCTAATTGGATCACAAATTTTTATTTTATTTTTGGAAAATAATTCAATTTATTTACATACAAGTTAAAAAAAAAAGAATAGGAGAAAAATAACACAAAGAATATCTTTATATAGAAATGTATATTAGGTATTACTATGTTGAGCACAAAACCTGCATGTTCCTTACCATGCAGTAATCAGTTTTCCCAGCAGCTAACAGTAGTAGAGCATCAGACAAATGAGTTCTGAATCTAAAACTTATGTCTGTGGTGCTCTTGGCCTCCTGCAGAGGGTATGAGATGTAGCTGGCTCCATAGAATGAAGCTACGAAAATAAACCAATAATTAATTTTCTCGTGTAACAATTACAGAATTAACTGTGCATCATGCTTAATATAATTATCTCATAATGAAATCAAAAAGTTGGTGCTAAGCAAGTAATGTTATTAAACGAATTGTTTAATAACAACACGACATCTGACTACGGCAATATTTACGTACAGTTTTCTTAGTGATTTTCTGCAATTTAAAACTTTATAAAATAGTCCAAACATTAATAAAATATTTTAGGTTAGTTTCCACGAATGAATCGGTATTGTAACACGAATAAAAAATCGTACTTACCTTTATCGTAGGCCAAAACCGTAGAAATAAGGGAAAGAATTAGTATTAATTTCATTTTGGACGAATTATTTAAACGTACACTTTCAAATTAGCACTAAATTTCACGAGACAGATTTAGAATTCATCCCATAATATTGAATTTTGATAGTCCAAAAATAGAAAATGTTTAAGCATCTTCCAAGTCAAAAGACAACAAGAGAGCAGGCGTGGCGTCACACACGAAAACACAAGGCTAAGAAAGTTTAGGGAACACTTATTTAGTCGTTATTAGCCATTTATTCACTTTGGAAAAGTTTAATAGTAAATGTAAACTTTATAAGTTCAATACAAAAAAAAATGTGTTTGTGGTCGTAATCAGGCTATACTGCAGCATCACACAACATAACCAATCGCGACGGCAGTCTGACAACTACTGCTGGAGAATTGCCATGCCATTCGCAGAAGTTGCCGAACCAAGCCAAGCGCGAACATTTTTGATTATATTATTTTGATGACACTGACGTTACATAAAGTTGCCATGGCATAATATTTAGATTAAACACGAGATCTAAAAAATCTTTCTTTTTAAATTACAAAATAATTAATTTTAATCGAAAAGAAGTATAAAAGAAATATTTTAGATTAATTTAAAATCATGTAGGTAAAACCATTAATTTAGATGAGTGTAAACCTGTGTACAGTCTGTGCCAGTCTGTGCTATGCAATGCGACCAAAATAAAAAAAAATATTATTAAGAAAATAAAAGGATTCTTATTGTTACTCTATATCGCGCAGAGAGATATATTACCCGCCCTTCCTTCTTCTTATTACGTACCCTTCGTCCTAGTACGTACCTATAATGTCCCTAATAATAGGTATTAAAATATGTTTTTAAGACACCGTTAGAGTGTTCATTACGTGTGCCGGTGTGCCGCTAGAATTATTTTGTTTTAATTCTGTCTGGATTACTGCGCACAGTGCTCTCACGATTTAAGAACGCTAATATAGTATTGATTTATTAAAGTTGGGAACGAGGCGTGACTATATGTATGTATGTTTATTAAAGTTATTTTATCATGCTTACTACGTTATATTTTCTACATAATGGTACGGACGGTGGATAGCGAACGAATTTACTCTGCAGTAAACGGATCATCTTCTCTGTGATTGATTTTGCACTCTATCCAATTGTCTATGGGCCCCAAGTTCATTCAACGCAACGCTCGACAGATTTGACATTGACAGATGGGCTTGCTTTGCTTTCTTTTGCTTTGGTTGGTCTGAAAATCATAATTAATAATTATCAATACCAATGAAATTATGTGAAATTAATTGCTAATGAAAAAAAAGTGCTTCAACTTAACTAACGCGTATATTTGTTTATTGGGAGAGGCTCAGCTCACTAGGAGTGTTTTGAGTGTGTATTGTGACAGTGCTATCTTATAAATATTTAATAATTTATAACTACAATCAGCTTAAAATGAACAACAACGCTGCTGCTGCGTTGCAAGTCAGTATGACGTTTTGGTGCACTTTTTGTTTTTCTAACCTTTACTTGGACATTTATTGAAATATGTGTTCCCTCAGGTTGGAGAGATATTCCGTGAGGCTGGCTCTGCATTCAACAAGCTATCAGAAATGACTATGCTGCTGCATCCAATGGGCGACACACCTCAAGGGTACGTTTTTTCTAATAAGATATAATATTTATGTTAGTACTGAATTTACTGTTCAAGAAACTGGAAAAATTCAGAGTATTTTATTACGTTGATGGCTATCATTTCAATTTATAATGATAAGTATTTCAAAAGATTTTTTCATCAATAACACTATTGTACAGTTTTGATTGGATGAGTTTATGATCGTTTATGATCTCTTATTGACTATTGCTCTCATGATTTATGTATGTATCTATTTTCTGATAAACATTACACAAGCTTTCTCTGTTCAATTTGAGATCAGTGAGGTGACCAGCAATATTTATTTATTACTTAATTAATGTATTAAATCATAACCCTCAGTGGCAAATGGACAGAAGATGAGGTGGAAATGTTGCGATCGTGTGTACATCGTTTCGCAGTCGATCTCAACAAAATAAGCTTACACATGAAAAATAGGACTACGTAAGTTTTACATTTTAATGTTAATTTAACTAAACTGTAATTTATTATAATATGTTTGATCTTTTCCTTTTTTATGATTTAACCTTTCAAATAAAAATAAAGCAAGTCTACGTTACCTACATATGGCTAATAATGGTGAAAAAATTTCAGGTCCCAAATTCGAGCAACTTTAAAGAAGAAGGCGTTTGAGGACGCAGGTATACCAGTGCGGCAGGTAAGCAGCCCAATGACCAGCCTGCTGCAGCTGCCCAAACCTCAGATAGCAAACAACCACAGCATCATCAGCCAACAGTCCGTGTTAGGAAAAAATGCAGAGGTTCACAACTCCAACAATTAATTTATCACAGATATTATTAGCTTTTGTGCTGTTTCTAGTTTTTTTTTTTTTGTTTTTCAAGTTTAAATTTGTGAGTTTTGCTTGTTTTTTATTTATCCTGTGGAAGTTTCATCTCACATTTAATTTAGTGTTTAGCATGTGCTACTTAGTATTTAGGCTGAAATTTTAAGCACCTAGTTGTTTTATTCTATTGTTTAGTTAAATAAGTATCGATTAGTCACCTTAAATTGGAAAAATGACATCAAATTGTAACCTTTTTCTGATATTTTGCATACTATTACATACATAAACAATCTTTTATTAATCTTTTAGAACTGTAAGTGAAACTTCAAAATCTACTAGTCTGTTTTTTTGTTATATTTTCAGAAGATATATATAAATACATCATATTACCATATTTTTAGTAACATGTTATATGTTTAGAGATCTAGTGATTTTGATTTCCACTTCATCCTATACACATTTTTAAATGTGTGTTCTGGCTTTGTTCTTTGGATGTATAAAGCATTATTATGTAGAACAAAGTCACATATACCTTAGTATTAGTATCACCTTTTGTATTGGAGTTGCAACTTTACTGTAGGCTGTTTTGTACCATTTTTGCTTTTATCTTGTTACAAAATGATGAAAGGTACATAATTTTCTTACTACGATTTTTACCTTCCTTAAGATTTTGTTGTCTGTAAGATTTTCTTTGAAAGCTCATCCATTTTAGCAGACACATATTAGTATGTATGCTATTATACAATATATAGTATCATTGTAGTGTGTGTGTGACATAATTATGTATTAGTATGTTTTTTTGCATGATTGAAAAAAATAATAGTAGTAGTGATTTATAATGAGAAATGAGAGCAGAGACAAAATAATTATGCACAAGAAACAAGCCTAAGAAATTAATCATTTATATATAATCAATTTATATAAATGAATTATTAAGCAATGTAAAAATGTACCCTTCACAGTTCATGTATAGTGATAGGCGACACATAACAGCTGGCCTGAATGTCTAGGCTCCAAACTCTAGACTGATATTAATTATTGTGAATAATGTACAATTATTGAAGCAATAATAGAAACTCCAATATTGGCTCAATATTTTTACTTCCAGTATTTCCGGTGATAAATAGAGTAGGTATATGATAAATTGTTTAAGCTATCATCACTTACACATTATTTGTCATAGACAAGTCAAAATTTTTGTATGTGCTTGGTTGTATTTACCATACAGATTTTATTATGAGTGTCTTAAACTTATGAATGTATTGACTAAAAGAAAAATAGACATATGTATATAGTTTCAAACCGTGGCCTGTATTTTTAATCATTGGAAGGGGTTTAATTATACATTGAAATGTTTATACATATTATTATACACATAACGTTTAAAATAAGAAATATGTAAAATTTATACTTGTAATATGGTGCTATTATTTTTTTTGAAATGTATTGAACATCTGTAGAGAAAATGAATTTAATACATTTTTAAGGACCTGAAATAATAAGAAAGGTTTTTATAAAAAGTAGTGTCTACTTTTGAAAAAAATTAATATAAATATTTAATGAGATATATTTTTAAGAGATACGATAAAATAAATATAAAAGCAATTATTTTCCATGATTTAAGAGGGTGCTCACTTTTAAAATCACTTTTAAGGTATGAAATACAGTTGTAAGCAAACAGGGTGTCCATTTTCACAGACGCAAAGTCAAAATATATAAGACTTATACAACAGTTATATAGTAGTGTTTACACATTTAATATTGGTCAATAAAATATAATATATCTGCCTTTTTGCCACATATAGTACAACAAGCGATTAATTGTAAAGGCTTACAATAGCTTTTAGCTTACAATACTTGTAGGTAGTTATAATCATGTCTTTCACAAGTATGAAGGAAAATCAGGAAAAATTGACACCTTTTTCATATTATATTATATCTTACTTAGGTAACTTCGGTTAAGTCCACATTTTGTCTAAAATTAGGGTTGCTGTTGTTATAAGTGGAGGTTCAAATGTTGAGTGAGACTAATAAGTACATAATATTAGGTATACTTATTAATTTAAATGAAACTTAAGTAGGAAAACGAAGGAAAAATTTAATCTTCAAGTAGGTTTTATGTAGTAAGCTATTTTCCCACAACCATTCGCTTTGAGCAGCGTGGTGGAGTACGCTCTAAGCTTTCCACAGTTCTAGAGACTACTTTACCTGATGGTGGTTAATAATAATTATTTTTAGAAATAAATTTGATTTGATATTGTTTTTGAAAATTAGCATGTTATGGAATTTTTAGGACATCGAAATCTACGTAATGATTATTTATCGCACGACCTAGTTTTTGTACTACATACTTGCTAGTAGCTCACCATTAATTTTTAAATTACTTATGTAATGTAAGACTATAATTATATAGCTTGCGTGCATTCTAGCGTGTTTTAAAGTCAGAGCGACTTTTTTTATCCCTTAGGGCCTTCTCAATATCTATAAATAAGGACCCAAAAGATATACCTAGAAACAGCGTACCTATGTCATTTTTACATACACAAAATTGGGAATTGCTTGAAGATTGTGAAAGGCCTTAAGTTGGATATAATAGCCATTTTTAACACTACCCAGGTGCTTACTTATTCGTGTAAATATCATAATATTGTTTTCTTTCACATAGTTTTACTTTTATGAAAGTCATATATGTACCTACATTATGTCGTGCCCAGAGTATCTTGTTTTATCTATAGTTTCGTTTATATTAATAAATCAAGGCTTCTGTTTCATTTGTTATAGGAAATGTTTTATTTCAATATCTAATAGACATGTAAAATTAAATAAATTTTTACCCAAACTAGTCTGATTTAAGTCATAACCTTTTATTAGCATACTATAGATTATCACAACAAAATATTGTGTTAACTTATTTACACCGTATCTTGTTCGCATATTCCAGCGAGTTCATTTAATAAAAAACTAAACAATTTCGTTATTTTGTTTAGTTTTTTTTTCTCAATTTTGCACTGCCTTAACTAAAAACTATCTGCACTTGATCTGTGGACACGTGTTTTATCTTGTAATTCTTGTATGTAGGTCGAGTTGTCGCCCAAATTGGCTTAATATCGTCTGTTTTTTATGCGTAAGCACGGGTAAAGTGAATCGAAAATGGTATTTAGTCACCCAACAGAATATAATATTAAGTAGGTAGGTTCCTTCCTACCTAAATCTAAGTCGTATGCAAATTTTTATAAGCTAATGAAATATACTTCCAGTCCCTTAAGTTCAAAGATCCCTTGTTTAGTATAAGTTTCTTGACTATTTTTTATCTTGCTTAATGAGCTCATTAAATACATCGCTTGCATGCACACTTCTAGAGACGTAGATATTATAAAGATTACCATATAACAGTTCGATTGCGTCTGTATGTGTATCCGAATGAAATTGTATCGTTTGATATACGGAGTTACTGAGAATAAATATAAATAATACACACGTGATTGTAAGCCGTAGATATTGCTTTTTACACGTACCTACTTATAAAATTGCATGCTATCTCGCTACTGTACAAATGTATTTTCTAATCGTTGGCAAATGCCACAGGTCACCCTGAATATGCTGAACGCGACGGAGAACGAGGTAGACGTGGAGGGGCTGACCAACGATGTCAAGCTTGAGTTTGAGACGAGCTCGGAAGAAGTGCCAACCTGAAACTTGTTTCGCTTCGTGTAGAGTGGTGTGTGAACGGACATTAGTCTCCCGTTACTACACCATTAGAACTAATAATGACACGTGGCGAATATTTCGTTTTTAATTTTGTAATACCTAGGAGTAATATAACAGTTGACTCTATTTTCAATAGTGAATTCCGAATGACCTTCACCATTTGCGTTGCCTTGACTATAATAGATTAAGGGTCTGCCTTCACAATCTTCGAGTAGAGTAAGTTCCCAATAGGTACTCATCGTTTAAATTGTCGTTTCTTTTATGTGAAGCTGTCACTTTAATCGGCTAATAGCTTATTTAGAACCCTATTTACATATGCAATAAGCCCCTATGCCTTATTAATAATTAATAAATGTAAAATAAACTTATGGCTTAGAATAAGCTTAGTGAAAGACAGTAAACTCATAATAATAAGGTCGTTACAGTTTAAAAGTAAACAAGCAACAAATGTAAAGCATCAATAGGTAATAGTACATTATAAAATAAAATTAAGTGTAAATATTTTAAATGTGCATCGTTCTGGTTATGGTTGGTGTCTTATTCCTCCTGCCTCCTTGCAAAGTTTATCGAAGTGAAAAGATGAAAAGAGTAAAGCTCACATAAATAAGTATTAAAGACGAAAATCGATGACCAATGGGCGGCAACTTCGTGATCGTAGGTAATACTTTATATTATAAACTAACTAACTATCCCATCTCTCAAGTTGAATCAAACTGTACCTACACAGCGTGCAATTAGTACAATTGTTCAATAGTTTGAGAGTTCATCGTGGACAAACGACGTGACATGAAATTTTTTATATAAGTACCTAGCTAGCTACATACTAATTGTTACGAAGCCGAACATGGCACCATGGCAGAATGAAAACTGATTCATCTGCATTAGCTGCAGGTAGAAAAAGTGGATATTCATCTACACTGGGTCTAATCTAATCCTAAAGATATACCTGTATATCTTCTGTGTATCTTTTGGTTAAATAGATCCACTAGTAGGTACTTACCTATGATATTAAACTTTACGTCAAGATATGTAGGTCGTGATATGACCTCAGATTGATTATGACATTGGTTAATATTATTTTTGCCTTTAATATTTATAATAGGACCAACGCATATAAGATTCACATAATTATGTAAGTTCATTTCACACAAGTATGTGTAAGTAGGTACATACTTACCTAAAGTTTTTACTAATCCGTGCCTTATATAGCTACCTGCGTGAATTTGTCTAATATGCCCGTTTTCTTCAACGAATCCTAAATTGTCACATAATGCGGGGGCCCTCTAAACTACGCTGGGTGTAACTAGAATTTAGGGAATTTTGGTGAAAATGGATATTACCAAGTTTGTTGAACCGTAGGTACTCATAGTTCAAAGCTTGTTTAAAATCGGCGTAAATAGGTAACTTATGGAACTAATCAAAGTTTATTGTTCTGAGTATGCAGTAATTCTTTTTATTTTATAGATGAATATTTAGCAGGATAGAAGATTTTACTGTAATAGCAATAATACTTAGGTAATAATAATATTAAAATCCATTAGTTGACGTCAACATTCAAGTAAATACATTATTAAAATTTGTACTACTTATTAAATCTCTTTTATTTTAACACTATTCTATGGAGGTAGGTAAACATTTTCTATTTATGTCTTTTGAACCCTTTTGACTAGCCCAACTAAATTAATACGCATTAACATTATAACTTTTTGTATGATATTGAAACTGCAGGCGGTCATTTTGTCAGCCCATGCACACCCTGGAGAAAGAATCTATGAATAACATTGACGTCCTGGTCCTGTCTACTGCCTGAAGCCCGGAGCCCAGCGATGTCTGCGGACTTCCTGTTATCTGGGAACCTAATTGAAACCCTATTTTGTCGTTAGACATCTATCTCACCCGTTTTGACCTGACCACCATGTTAGACTTAGCTTCATTGAGGCAATGTGGTGGAGGTGAATACTTAGGGACCTTCAGGCGTTCCGCCAGTTATTGGTAAAGAAAACTTTGGCAGAAAACGGGCTAGATCTAGATATAGCAACGGAACTTAACGGAAGGGCTGAGCTGGCAACATAGTATTTATCTCCTATATATATAATAGTATGTAGTAGGTATGTACATTTGATGTGTGTACATCTTCTACTTAATAAGTAGGTGTATCACTATTACTCTAAGGGTATCACGTAAAAATTAATACTTGCAGTACCATAACGAGTTATTTGCTTCAGCTAACGTTGATTGGAATATGTGTGTGTGCTTAAAAAAATAAAAACCTTAAAAAAATAAAAAAAATGTTGAGTAGTGAACTTCTCATCATGCTTGATAGATAATGTTTTGGTTTTGTGTTAGCTGTTGAAATAATGTAATATCTAAAGAGTCTGTGGTTTTTTTAAGTCTGTCAAGTGGTGTCAAATCTGTCATATGTCAAAGCCGCCGTCAGTAACCTTCAGTCAGCGAAGAGTCAGCGCAACGGACCAATGACAACATTGACAACAAAACTAACGGACGGCCAAACTAAAACTAAAACCGAAAGCAAGGCAACGGACAAAACAAAATTTAGTTAGGTGTTAGGTTATTGGTTTTATATTGCATTGGTTAATTCTACTTTCGGTAATGTTTATTACTGGACTTATTTGCAAATCCTCTGCCCTTCTTTGAGTTACTCAAACCCTTAAATTTGAAGTCGGACAATTTGGACATCTATGTAAACTAAGCCGGCTGAACCACTCTTTGTATTAGTAACTTCAACGCTATAACCTTAGACTAGCAACGCTTTGTTAGTCATTCTTTTAGTGTAGATAAATTGGTGTTATACTGGAATAACTGTGATGAATAACTCTGCGGCAAAGGTGAGTGTGATATTTATTTAATTAAACAGTGTAGCTGCTGTGAGGTGTACATTTTCAAGTAAAGCTTGGTAATCTAAATCCACCAGGCTGTTTCTTTTCTCTCAGTTATAGGCACTTAATAGTTTTTAATTTTAATTTTAAAATCGTATCTGTGAGCGGCAGATTATAGTACATACATTTGGCTGCCGCGTTTAACATACCTATAGGTAGGTTGATCTAAAAGGAGTGTTTTTTTCGCTGACTTGTTTTTTTCTACTACAGCCCAAAAGTGTGCCTAAAGCTGAATCAACTGATATTTAGACTTCCATTAAGTGTATGAAAAACCATGTCATGATAAAGATTGAAGAATCAGATCGAATCTGGACATACAGTTTTTAAAATGCATACACAAGATGCGCCTATGCCTTTCTTTTTAATGTACATTAAACTGCTACTGCAAGGAATTATGTTTACAGAAAATTCCTGCCTATAGATTTATTGTTATCTTATTTACAATTCAAGGTTGGAGAGATATTCCGTGAGGCTGGCAGCGCATTCAACAAGCTATCTGAAATGACATTACTATTGCACTGCATGGGAGATTCTCCACAAGGGTATGTATATGGTTAAATTTGTTTCAGATTGATGTGTTTTAGCAATAAATATCTTGTAAAAGGTTGTACAGTAGTGATTTCAAATTTTCTAATTTCAGGGGGAAATGGACAGAAGAGGAAATAGAAATGCTGAGATCTTGTGTGCACCAATTTGCTGTGGATCTGAATAAACTAAGCCAACATATAAAAAACAGGACAGTGTAAGTTTTGCTCAACTTTGTATGGGTAGAAAATATCAAACCAGTAGGTGGTCAAAATTTGCCCCATTTTCTTAGAAGGGATGATAACATTCATTCTTTCCACATTAAAATTTTCTGTGTATGTAGGGAGACTACTGCTGCATAAATATAAGGGAGATAACTATTTCAAAGTTAATTAAAAAACACTATATACCCAGTAGTAGTATGATATAGGTTATGTTTCAAAATAACATGTTTCAGGTCACAAATTCGATCAACGTTGAAGAAGAAGGCATTTGAGGACGCAGGTATACCAGTGCGGCAGGTAAGCAGCCCAATGACCAGCCTGCTGC
>DWBH01000449.1:0-12385 GCA_018230765.1 Ernsta delagoae
CGTATTCTATTTTACTAGGGACATCCCGATCTAGATATAAGCCTCAAAAATAGATACGAGTACCAGTAAAGGAAATTTAACTGCCTTAAAACTGCGGGACTATTCCCGACACTTTCGAGTTGAAAATCGAATCAAATTTGTGTCAATTTTGTGTCAATTAATATTGCTGTCTACTACCAAATGCATGGAACTGAGCAAGACAATAGACGGCTAGATCACAAGCTCGATTCGACTTCGTACTCCCGAGTTTCGGGAGTAACTTCACACCATCTGAAAACCCTAGCTGCATCAAGAGTTACAATCTTACGTAATCTGCAAAGGGAGTGACGTAGTTATGGCAGTCAATCCCAGTGTTATCTATTGAGTCAAATCAATTATCAAACAGATTCAGTGGAATGTTGTCCCTTATTTGACAATATACACCTACTCGTTGTATGCATTGTGGTTTTTCAGTCATAAAACAAATGAACCTCGATCTAAGTTAGCAGAACGATTTCTTTCAAGTTTCTAATTAAATGAAGTGAAACAAGTAAATTCTATCAGTATCAATAACATGAAATAAAAATATAATGCGTTTAGAATGTGTACGAAAACTTAGTACAAATCATGCTAATTCCTGTTGTGAATCCTATATTATGTAAATTTCGATATTTCCGAAGCAGTCCGCAAGTCTCAACGTGCTCGTACAAAACCACTGTACTCATTGATTTGGTGTTATTTCAGAGGAAAAATCTGTAAGAGCGAAAGAGTGGAAGCAATAAATACTCCTCGACTTATATCAAGCGTTTGATCGGATCGCGCGAACGAAATGAGGTGAAATGAAATGCTTTTGAATTCGACTTTGCACAAGAGTACTGCTTTCATGTTCCAAAGCGGTTGATCTTAGGATTTGTAAAAATATTTAAATAGCACGTATTGGCTCAAACGAGGATTTAATATTTGATACCTTGATACTTGTATTGAGAGATCAGTAGACAAACCAATGTTTATGTAAGATCAGATAAGTAAGTGTGAAGAAAAAAGTCCCTTCTCGAATTGGTTTAAACTTAGTTCATGTAGTAATTTATAATGGATAAACCTTCTTTTCTAAAATGTAATACTTATCTATTAAGCATTGACCACACGTGATATTCATTCAAGCTTTATCAATTTTAAGTAACCTAACATTAATCTACTTTGAAATTCAAATGGCTGTACAGTATAATTGATTGCCAATTAATGTTAATTTATCTTTGAATCAGTCTTACAACACCTTGATAAAGCTTTCATATCGGTTCCTTTTCATCATTTAATTTTGTAATAGTGTCGACTGATCTGAGCACGTTTCGTTAAACATGTTGCAAATGATCGGCTAATCTTCCATCTCTATCATCTGTATTGTCTATATCTGGCTTTTCGCTCATTCTTATTCCTGAGCCACTCATGTTTATAATAACTATGCAAATTGGGCCATTTCAATATTGAGCTTCAACGGGACGTACAGGGCTTATTGTAAATATTATAATTGAGTACCAGGTTTTTTCGTTGAAGTGCCGGTTGAGGTTTAAATATTGCAAATTGCTACTGCGTCCTTTATCGCTTTGTTAGAAATATTTGTACGAAAATGAGTATGTAATATTGCCTTTTATTGTTGGTCTAGTTTTCTATTGTACATTGGTATAATCCAAATATTTTATTCCTTAGGGAGGTACACTGTTTAAATACTTTGTTAGCTCTAGATTTAGAACTAGATTTAGAACTGGAATTTCCGTCAGCTATGTTTAGATTCTAAATAAAAAATATCAAGCGAGAGTAAACACGAAATGTTTCATTGGATTTCTTCAATGAAAATTCGTTCATAGAATGGATGTAGCAGGCCATTTTATCAAAATTTGATACCTAAAACTTTTTAAAATTTCGTTTAAAAACCAATTTAGTGTATCCGCCTCCAAATATCCATTTGCCAATCCATTGATATATTCTGCATTTTCTATAAGTTCATTTCTGGAAATAGTTTGCAAGATCTGATAGTTCATGTTCTAAATCCGTCTCTCACAGACTCAGCAATCTAAGATTTGCGATAGTCGTGTAAAGCAGGGTAATGCACCTCAAAATTGGGCTTACTGTCATTATTGCATGTTAGCTTAGGGCTGTTTCCTAACGATAAATTACTTATCTTTACTAATCATTTATATTAAATGGCATTATAATTATAAATACAACCAACTTCGATTGCACTTTTTTTATATAAACGTACCAGGTGTAGTTGTAACAGTCGTCATAATGATATTTGATCACTGCATTTGATTACTTATTGTTGTTTGTTATTTCGTTAATTCCAAATTTACACCATATATATAGTAAGAGATAGATTTCATGATCTTTATGATTAGGAACATGTTTCTGACAGCCCTAATTTCAGCTTCGACTGATACGGCTATTTATTATTACCAGAACAATAGCAGGGACTTGCGAAACAAGCTTCATTAAAATCAGTTACTTAGATACTGAGTAGATGCCAGTAAATATCAGATAGGCAACTAAGTCTACTTCCGTGTCAGTTTGTGATTTAAACAATTAGGCAGGTTCTTGGAATTCGATATTTTAGAAATTTGTCTTAATTAACTACGGTTTCTTTTTTATATCTTTCAGCAATACAATCTGACTTATTTTGTAATAAATCAACTTTAACAAAATCTAATATTACTTTTACTTTATTATGAAATTATTTTTACTTTGATGTAGATTCTTTGTAGATTCTTTAAAACTTTGATGTAGATTCATTCTTTTTTATTAATATTTTCTACACTATATTTCTATTTGATTCATTCTTAATTTTTAATCCTGGTTCTTAATACCTACTCTAGTTAAAAACATAAACATACATTGTTTGTAATGTTGAAGGAGATAATGTTCAAACTTCTGCATATAAATCTAGCTGTTAAAGTTTCATCACCACTTAAGTTGGGATCCATTATAATTCCTCAATAACACTAATGTCTCAACTTTGTTGACCGCGTGATTATACGAGTACCTAGGTAGATACCTTATGTAATTTCATTCATAATAGAAACTGTTTTAGTATAAACAACTGAAGATCAGATACTCAATAATTTTGTTTTGGCTAATGCGCGATATGAGAAATGCCACAAGAGAGATTTTTTTAATTCTTCGGCATTACAAAACCTTTTCCTTGACCTTCAATTCTCGCTTATCTTAACCAAAGACATCAAAACTCTTATAAACAGTGCCCTAAAATAAAAATAAAAATTGTCATCGAAATTTTGCAATTAGTAGGTTGGGTACACCAATATTTTTCTCAAGAAACTTGATTGTATTTTTTAATACGACTCTATTATTCCACTTTAATTCCCATTTTATTCTCAAAATACTCCCTTTTCTATTTAACAGTGCCCGAGCTGACCATTTAATATGAAGTAGAGAAGTATCTAGCGGCAAATTAGTTAAATGAGGGGACGCGCCACATAGAACACGTTGGTCTGGCGCTCTCGTGGATAATTTAAAATCCCACCTTCGTATATTACGTCGCATTTTCCAGGTAAGGACTATTTACACAGTGAATGCTAATTAAGCAAGACATCCAGTTACTTTTATGTGCTTACTAGTGCTAAATTTTAAATAGGTAACGTGGAGAGGTGTAAAAATAACAAGTTTCTTTGAAAATTCTGTTTAAAGATATGGTCTTATTCTTTTATCAGGATTTTTCTTAAGGACAGTAACTCAAGCGGTACCTAATATTTGATGCAATAAAAAATAATGAGCGAATATTATATTGTTAGGTTGTACCCTTTGTGAGCAAAGCTAGATATCCATAATGTAACGAAACAAAAGCACGTAGCAAAGCAAGTATGCTATCTGACAAATGGTGTACAATACATTCTAAAAAGAGTTGGTAAATTACGCGTATTTTTTCCCCGCTTCAAAAAATAGGGTTGATGTGAATCCGGCTTAGCCACGTACAAACCACCCCCAGTGCCAAGTTGTGAAAACATCCCTTTGATCTTAAATTATTCTCGTGACCAGACCCCAAATTTGTTTAGAACTACCCTCTCTGATATATTTTATTCAGACGTCTACGTTCCAACGTGTTTAAAACTTTTGTGGCTTGTCTAGAACTAACAGTAGTTCGTTTTAGTCTGACTACGAGTACTTCTGCTCACTTTGGTACGACTCAACATTTACGAGCTGTTCGAAGTTGGGATTTATAACTTACTTCAAACTGAAGTTCTTTTCTATAGACAGTCTATTCAATAATTGTTTACCAGATATCCAACTATGATGCCCTTGTATCTTTCAAAATATTTGCGAAAACGATTTTTTTCAAAAAACATTTTAAATTTTTTGGATTTTCCTATCTCATTACTCTTGACAGTTAATAGATCTCCAATATTTTTATTTAAGTTCTCAAAGGTCTCTAATAGTTATTAATATTTGTATATTAAGACCTAGCTATGCTTTTTTATTCAGAGATCAAAATTAAAATGCGATTTATATTAAACTTTCATGTCGTAAGCCATCTGGTTGGGTTTACTAATAATAAGATCTCACAATTCTCTTACACCCTATAAAATTACACACAGAAAAACAGATAACGAAAGCGTATACGATTGAAACCGTTTTTGTGGTGAAATGTACCCCATATTCACAACAGCACATTGAAATAGGACGGGTTGACAAAAACTCATACCCAGGTGACCACTCCTCAAAGATTAAGACGTCTAATCGCATTGTCTCGATAAAGGAGCTGTGGGGAGATAAAGTGCCTTTACAAGGGCTTACTTCAAACTTGGGTCGCTATTGTGAGGTGCATATTAAGCGGTACGTTCTTACCCCTCCTTGTGCTGAGTTCAAGTTTTGCTCCGTAAGCAGTTCGAGGGTTGAAGAGTGTTGCCCAATTTTTTTTGCCTTTTACGCTTTCGTCAGGTTATACGGTTTTTTATTAGGTTAAGTCACTTGTGTTTTTATTTTATACATTTACATAATATATTGGTTCTGGTAAAAAGCCAAGTCTTAGTAAACTTAGGCAGTGCTAAAGAATTTACCTCCGAAGCTTTTAAAGAGACTGCTCATCAGAAAAACTACTCAATAACGTTACTATTGGAGAATTACAACGAAATTCTTCTACCATAAAACACATACTAATTCTGGAAGAGTTTTAGCTTAGTACTGCTGAGTATCGTGACTAGAAATTAAGTGAATTACTGATCTAAGATCAGCGAAAGACGCAATCGAATATTCATACACGTAACGAGGACTTATTAACGGAACATCTGAAGCCACTACTGGGGAGAACATAACTATGCAAATGACGATATGTAGTTAGAGAATGCGTACGTAAATGAACAGGTTTATACGAACTAGAGTAGAATGAACATCTAAATGGTTGCACTATACCTGTATCTACCTTTCAATGCCTCAAGTAACGAGCTGTGTCTAATATCTTAAATGGAATAGGTGATATAAGTAACTGTTTTAATTTGATGCCGTCAGTGATAACGTTTACTGCTGCAAGTAACGTGATAAAGACAATAAAGTATAGGGCTTTACATTGGAATTGATACGTTTTTATCAGTATGCAAAATAACACGGTGTGATATTAATTCGTACGTACTTGTTACACTATTTTATGATAGTATCCGTTACTCTATCTACAATATAATGTTAGTATTGAGTTAAAAACTGTTTTGAAAGTTGAGAATACTGATAAAGGTGAATAGAATACTCTCAAGATGAAGGTGTTTATATATTAATAAAGTTTTCGCCATCACCGGCTTTCTGGGTGTCTTGAAAATGATTCGACATTTTATACGGTCACATCAAGCAGTTCACGTGGTTGAACAAAAGATAATACCGTTTATAGGCTAAGTATCTTCCTGTGTAATATTAAAAATTTGTGTATTGTCAATTATGTTGTCGTTGTCGTGTCATGATATCTTATTTTAACGCCAGTTCAATAAACAAAGGCCCTAACTCTGACCGTCGTGAATGCGAGAACAAAAGTGCTTCAAACACAAAAAAACCGTTAGCTTGGCAATCGAAAAGAATCGTTTCTCAAATTCAACAACGCGAGCTAATTATCCAGCCATTGTATCATCAGTGCGGCTCCTTCCCGACATTCCCACTCGAAAGACCTACGTGTCAGATAGAGAACTTCGCTTTGGTACGTGCTTCTTACGGAAGGTTCGAGAAGTCGACGCCGAGTGGCCATTCAGAGGGTAACGCCGCGTCGAAGTTTTCACCTGCGCTGTAATCGATACCTTCTCGTACCTACTAGTCCTTGCGAGCAACCTGAATACGGAAGTGTTTGTGGATATAGTCTTAAAAGCCAATTTGCTTTGGTTGAAGAATACAGTTATATTTTCAACATTGTTAAAATAAATGTTACACGTAAAGCTTAGCTGCCAACTGCTGATAGTGCTAATACAAAATGTGTCTTCCGAGCTTCGACGATAAAACAAAACATACAATAGAACACAAGATAAAATAAAAATGAGTCGCTAAATGTGTTGAATTAAATATTCAAGGCAAGGCTAATCCTTCTATCGATGGAGTCAGACAAAATAAACGTTTCTAAATAATTATTTCATTGTACGTTGCTTTTCGGCGAATGAAAATATTAATGCTTTTCTATTTATTTAACGCTTATAAATTAATAAACGATACCTTTTATGTTAAATAAGTCCAGATGTTTCCAGTATATCTTAACGACATCTATTTACTTGCATAGTTCTTGCTTATAAGCCCCACCGAAGTGGCTATTTTTATGAGTTATGTCACACTGAAATTTCCGCCTGCACCTGCGACCAATATCTGCAACTTTCATAGTTTGAGGTACCTACCTAACTAGAAGCTTCCGTTGATGCTTTTAGAATATTAGCTTTTTGCACTTTCTAATAACAAGATTGTCTGAGCAACATTTCATTTTCCTACATCCGCGTATTTTTATAAATGTGGTATAAAGTTATTTATTACATTGCGTATGTATTAAATGATTTTAATAACAATCAATAATATAAGTATATTATAAACGCAAAAGTTTGTAAGTATGGATGGATGTATACTTAATTTTATAATTGTTAAAGTTTGTTTTATTCAAACATAAACACGAGAAACATTGTTAACATAACATACTAGTACCTACTTCAGCAGAAAATAAAAATGAAAGCCGATACTTGTATTATCAGATGCCAACAGATGGACTGAACATGCTAAACCTAATTCATTACTGAAACCGAATCTACCTGCCCGATCAGATTAGTTCTGAAGAAGAAGACCAAGTTGCACTAACTTGCAAAGTTCACGTAGTGCATAGTTGTATAGTGTATAGGATCCGATATACGATAGCCACCTACGTTGACCAACCACGTTTTTTATTTCTCATTTATTCGACCAAGCTCGAACAAAAAAGTAATCTATGAGTCCATCCCCAACCGCAGATTCGCTCGTCAGGAAACACGCACGACTCTATTACCACGACAGAAGGTTTAGAATTGCATGGTTTTAATTTTTTAACCGACATGTGGTAGTGTTATTGTAATACAATATTGGCGACCATGAAAGCCAGTGTCGATGAGCTTTTCGTATAAGATTACACAGAGTTTGCGGTTTGTGGAGACGCCACGAGTTGTGGTCGCTGCCTTCTCACGGTACGTGCCGTTTCTAGTTCCAATGTCTAACACTAATTCCGCGTATTGTTACCCGATCGTTTGTATGTTTTCTTCGGCATTGTCTTTTTGCATGTTATTACTTGTATTGCAAGTTGTTTTTACTACAGGCATAAAATGGGTAGAGGTTTGTGGTATGTGGTGTTTATTTTATTAACGTAGTGCCTTTTGATTCTTGTAGTTTTTATTTAAAAGCAAATAGGTAGCATATTATTATACTTATGTTTAGCAAATTCCTTCAATATTAAATCAACATTGTAGTAATGATAGTTTTAATCTTTGTCATTGCAATAGATGCTTAATCCTACCTAATAAAACTTCTTTGACTTGACTTGAGGTTTATTGGTCACTTTAAGGGAAGTAAAGTTTGATCGCTAAGTTTTGATTTTAGATTAAAATTTTGGAAATAAAGGAAATAAACTAGTTTAATAGAACTTATTGATTACGTGAAAAACTATGAGGTAAACCGTAGAACCATACTGCCCTTACCAGACCAGCTAATTAATTTCTTCTCTGACCATTATGACGCACCCATGAGACGACTGATATAAAACTTTTCAAAGTCACTCAATGGTGAAATTGGATATCTACGACGACGGTCGCCACTCAGTCGATCCACACCCAAGTAGCTATACCTAAGTACCTATAGTTTATTTTTGATAGTAACACTTTCGGTTAAAATTCTTTTTTCTAGTTTGTGTTGCGTTTATTTCCAAGATACACAAAATGATCGCTAATTATAGAGAACAACTGGTAAATTAACGTTAAATACATGTTGGTAATATTTTTTGTGTTTTATGAAACTTGCGTATGTTTTTTTGTCTAAAACGACAAAGTCGAACCCTTAGATATTTATTTACATAATCCAACATTGAACCAGTTCATATCCAGTCAGTCTCTGCAATATCTTCGACGTTCTTCGTGACTTTTTATCCACAAACTCGTATTTCTACCAATCGACATTAGAGAAGCATGGTGGAGCAAGTAAGCTTCAGGCCTTACCTGTTTGTAGCGAAGCGACAAAGTCCAACAATGGAACTGCAGGTATAGACATCAAAACAACGTAACCCTTATAACGTAATAATAACATCCATCCATCCATCCAGACAATCAACAAAAAAATAAAAACATTTTATTTATATTAGACAATTCAACTATCTTATTCAGACCAGACATAATGTTCCCCAAAATGGGTAAAGCACTATTACGCTACTTACTCTTGCAAGCCACATTTTACCATTATACCCGCTATTCTGCCGTCTGGACGAACATTATTCCTCCGGGTGCGTTAAATCAAGCCAAGTGTAGTCTAAGATATACCGAGATTGTATGCAGTGTGGTGTGGTGTGGCCTTAAATTTATTCGTTACCAAAACGGTGCATCATCAGTTTTCGCTTCTGCTTTGGTGGGCGGCCCTTGCTATTGTGACAAAGTGACATAATAATATAGGGTTGGACTTCTTACTAAAATTGACTGTAAGATGTTGAAAATAAACAACTACTTAAGGGTATTATGAACGTACTTTATAGATAAAATGTATATAACTGTACATTCTGTAATATTTAGCAGAGTATTAATTATTATGAATTCAAAATTATTCAAATCAAATTAAAAAAGAATAACACATTGAACAAATCATTAAAAAAAAATGAAAACATAAAAAATATTGAAAATTATAAACACTGTTGGCAACCCTCCTAATCTTTACAATACGCAAATTTAAGAAACCCGAAAAACCGCTCTTATACACAACATAATAATAGCTGCAATCCCATAAACATCTCGACCAGATGGTAAATACGATCCTGAATAATCAACGCCTCAGCGTCCGGAAAAGGAAGATACGGTAATGTAATGTAAATAACAAACGACAGAGATATATTCCTATTTAATTCTTATTTCTGAAGCCACAATGGCGCAATAATTATGCTAGTACTTTATTTAAAAATGAATTCAGGAATAGTTTTATGAACGCTAAAGTTTATTATACTTCCCCCACATAACCAAATTTTAATGAATATTTTGATTTGTTACTAAAATATTATTAAAAATGGATATGGAGTATGAAAATATTTTAGTAACGCTTTATAAAAAGCTTATAAATTATTGACTCTAATAACTTTTGTAACGAATAAACTTTTGTATAAACAATACCTAGAATTTTATTAGTCACTGGTTAAATTGTGACTGAATTAAAACCGCAGAAAAAGAAAAACAAAATGTCGTCAGTCATTATTATTATGGATCTGGTAGTACCACAATAGGTACCAACTTCCAACTGAAAGCTATATGAAATTAATGCCTCTTTCGCGGTCAAGTCACTCAATTTTCCGCCAGAACGCGCCTGTAACCTTGATAGGAGTTGATTTAGTGGTAGTTCCAGGTCGACGATTAAAATTAGCCGTAATTTGTTGATAGTACGATATACCGATTATAAAAAACTTTAAATTTCATGTCATTTCTTTGACACACATGAAAAGGGAGGAGATAATCATATGCAAGCTATCCGTAATATCCGTAGATTTGTGTGTGGACTGTTTTGGTTGCTCCACTTTTTAAGCAGCAAATCTGATTCTAGGTGATATTTGTTCGAAGGTCGAGGCGCTCAATTTTCTGCGAGAACGCGTTTCTGCATTTGCGCTCCGACACCACGACACTTCTGCTACACAATAAAGATACGTGTGTGTATGTAATGTTAAATGTTATAAACAAAACAAAGTGTATAACAGTTCTTTGAAAGAAATACAAATAGGCAATTTTTTGAAGCTCAGCTGATTGCCTTATGTAAAGTATTGATGATATCTGTCGTGATCATAAGGTGCTTAATTACCTTTACCTTTTCTGAACTCTTATACAAAGCGTCGCGTCGTATTGAAAGGACCGAATCACACAATAACTGTATAGGTCGTTGAGTGAACGTATGAGTGAATTGACTGGGATTTCTCGGTCGAGGCGCTCAATTTTCCGCGAGAGCGAGTCACGAAGGCCCGATACGCTCAAACACGGAATAGAGAGGCAGCATAGATGGAAGTGCTCTTACACCCTTACTCTATTTCAATAAAACTTGTCAAGAATGTCGACGTATGTAACATAATATAATTAAATGATTGGTTGTCAAGAAGAAATATTTTTCCCTCCCAATTTGCGAAATTTGTTGCTTTTTTACACTTGATTTGGTGCCAAAAAAACTGAGTTGGCAACACTGCTCGCTTCCCCAATTTTAAAAATGCGATGCGCAAAACGTGCAATGCCATCAAGAAGGGAAAAAAAGAAATACCTATGTATTCCAATCAACATTCAAAAATTTTATCATGTTACAACAAACAGCTAATCAAAATAAAGTTCATTAGGTCTCCGGCGACAGAATAGTGGTTTGTTTGGCATATCCCTACATGCTTGCTTCTGTGCTCCGACATGACGACAGTCGTGTTCGAGTCGCTATTAATTACTTTCGCCGGCAATGCAAGGCTTCCTTTCAGTGTGTGTTACGGTTTACCGTTTTTGCACGCGAAAGTTTTGTGACCGGACGCGAAGGGTGAAGGGTTTGGGAACTGTGGCGCTAATGTTGCGGATGTTATGTTTTGGACACTTTTTTATTTTAGGATGATTTAGTAAATTTTTTTTTAAAAAATACATAACATACCTACTCATTATCTACAACTACTGCTATTGACCAACTACTAGAACCACTGCTATATAATATTGATTTAGATGATTAAGCAAATTTCATTTTTGGATGCGTTTTATAAATACATAGCATACCTATTATTATCTACAATAATAACTTTGTACATAATACCAGAAGTAAGCACCTACTATTACCTATGTAATGTTGATTTACTGTATATTTTTCACTTTAGGTACATGAATTAATTAGCGTTATAATCATGTATCGTTTATGTATCGATTTTGATCCTTTGCAAAAGAAACCAAACACTTCGAAAGAAAGAAAATTATAAACAAAACCAGCCGCCACTAGGAACACACTGAGAATTTTTAAATTTATTAACCGAAATCGACAAAATATCTTGTATATTTTATGCCAACAGCTTTTTACTCACATACCAAGATCGAGTATGAGATATTTATAATCCATTGAAGTGGATCCATCATAGCCAGCCCATTACATACAACCAGTAACTTGCCTTCCCACGCGAACTCGTTTTTGTTACGATCCTGTATAATAATGGAAATACAAAATAATAAAAAAACCAGTTAAGTGCGAGTTGGCCTCGCGCATCGATGGTTCCGTACCGTCACGCTAAAATATGTGTTGCATATGAATTAACTTTAATTAATTATTTTATTCTATTTTTAGTTTGTTGTTAGAGAGTCATAAGAAATACCTACATCACCTATCACCTATGAAAATAAAATTTAAACTGTCTAGGTATTACGTTTCAAGAGAAAAGTACCAACAGCCTTTTGACAGATAGATTGACAGCGGAGTCTTAGGGCCAGTATTAATAAAAAATACTTCAGAATGAGTGTATCTTCATATACACTCAAGAATAAAATAACCATGAGAAACACCCACTCAAGGTGATCTCAAGATGGCTCTCAATCTTAAGTTCCATTAATAATACGGCGTAGTTATTCCTAAAAGCTCCGATTTTTTACACTTAGGGTGCGGAATCCTAAAAATCGACTGTGTATTATGTATATAGAGGTAGGTTATATACAAAAGCTTTGTAATGTAGGTTTAATACATGCTGGAATAA
>DWBH01000450.1:0-12383 GCA_018230765.1 Ernsta delagoae
AGCAGCCGACAAGTTATTATTCATTGCAAATACCTCCCATCGATAACTTAATATGCACCTATCTCTAAAGAATTAAAGTTTATCGATTAAATAATACGTAGAAGGATGTACTCTAATCATTAGCAACCTATAAAGTAATAGCTACATCACAGAATTCACAGATGAATATAAAGCGTTGAAGTCTTCTGTTGGTGTCTCTTGAATATCGAGGACTTTATTATTAAGATAAGTGCTTAGTATTACGGTCGTAAAAGCAGGCAAGACGAGTATGTTACCTATCTATCTGAGGCTAAATGGATGTAAATTGAAATTTTGTAATTTTTAATTTCAATATCTAAATAGTGACAATAATTTCTAGCCATTATACTTATAATTTACTTGTTATAAAAATAAATATCACATCGTAATTTAATTTTGCTTAGATTTAAAAGTTTGTCTATTAGATGCAATGCAGCCAAATAATCGTAAAAAACAAACAATAGCTAGGTATGCTTAGGCACAATATTTAAATATCGACATAATAACCACAGTGTTAATTATTCGCCGCAAGCAATTTTCACCCGTTAAAACCAGTAATCATAACAGCTTCTATAAAAAATTGGCGTACAAAACTTAAAAACGGCCACGGAGAAAACGCAAGTTAAGACGGACCGAACTCGTTCCCCGATGGATTCTGTCCGACTACTGTGCATTTACTCGGGTTAAGGTAGAGGGGGACGGATGACGTGAAGGCGTCGGGTCAAGATAGGGGCGAGCGAGATGGCTATACGTGCGCACACGCAGCTAGAGTTCGGTAGTGATACACGCGCAGCGCGCAGGAGGCCGAGCGAGTGCGCTTTCCAGTTCGTGTTCCCGACGCATGAGCAGCTGGTGTGCGGTGCGCGAGCCGCTATTGCCACTCGTTTTACTCTAATAAATCGACCACACTTTCTGACGGATCCCGAATAATAATTATGACGTAAAACTCAGGTGGAAACGCGGCTCGATCGACGCGAGGCTGTGCTTGTTGTGTTGTGATTAAGAGACGAAACGTGCGGGTTTATAGGGAACCACCGCACCGGAGCCGTAGAAAATATTACTTTTGAAAAGGTAAGTTATGCCACCAAAGCTCAGGAGGTATTGGGACGCGCTAAGCGCCTATCGACGACGCGAGGAATGCAGTTTGACGGCATACATATGGGCATGTGCAGGAACAAAAGCCTTGTGCACAGTCATCACGGGCTAGTTTTTTTGTTCTGCCTGCTTTCTCGCGAGGGTCGGTTGGTTAACCGAGATGTATGAACGAAAATGACGTATAGCATCTATGAATTATGAATTAAACAAGTTCGAATCTGTTACATGGTTTACACAGGTAGCAAACCAGATCTCATTTACCTGAGTCTGGGATATACGAGGAAGGGACGCTATTCCCCTTAACGGGAACTTTATTTGAATAGAACGGACAGACGGTCGACGAAAAAATTATTATTATGACTCTGTAGTGATTTGAAACATTTAAAATTTTAACGACTTGTTTTGAAATAGCGTAATGTGCTGAGGCAATTAGCCTAATCTTTGAGAAATAAACGATTCAAGCGATGCATCTAAAAAGTTTTAGAAGTAAGAATGTCATTATTATCCAATTACAAATGTTTTATAGGTAGCTAATATTCACACGAAGTGCAAATTTAATGAAACACTACTTACCTATCTGTTTAATTTACTTTGACTTAAACCTCCGGATCTCATGCATTCTGAGTTCATTCAGGAGCTTTCTGAGTAAGTACAAATTAAACTAACGCTACTTATGTCTTGCTAAAAAAATATTTAGGTACCTATTTCTTCTTATATTTCAAAATTAATGAATCGTATAAACGCTTATTCGACTGCATAATTTCGAAGCGGCATCTCTGTTAATTTAATAGTGAGTTTGTAACACTTCATTATTATTGCAATTTTTTGTGAGAACTTTTAGTAGACAACACAGACACACAACTCAGTCAAATCTCTGCTCAAACGCAATGAAATTTAAAACCGTAAAAAACAAATTCCTATCGGTGTCGTACCTATTTAAATAACAAATGACGTACATGAGACGCGACTAGGAAATAATGGGGTTCCCATCGCGTACAAACTGTCTCGGTAAGTACATTGAACGAAAGGGGTATCTTTAGCAGGTCACAAGACAAGCATTGGATTCAGATTCTTGTCACGGAGTGTGCACACCACCTGCATTGACAACTGTTCTAAACGTTTTATGATAACCTCCATCTAACACACGTAACAACAGCTATTTTTGATTTGATAATATTAGCTTTTTTTTTAAATACTTTATATAAATATGTATATAAAACTTAATTGCCGTTACTGTTCAGAGCTGATAATAATGGTGTCTTAGTAATTTCTGCATAAAATTAGCATTTACGAAGAACATTAAATTTATCATTACCCAATATTTACCTATCATTACCCAATATTTTCTTATCATTACCCAATATTTTCCTATCGTTACCCAATATTTACCTGCTGGACACAGTTCTCGCCTCAACCAGGAGAGCGATTTAGACTTATGTCTACTAAGTTAACATTAAGTTACACCTACACCTAAGATAAAAATTGTTAGATATATACCCATTTTCCCCGAGAAAATAGTTTTTATATAAAAATGAGTTAATTTAGGTAATAAGTACCAATAACCAGTTAATGACTAGGCACATAAGTTATGGCATTTGACTCAAAATCATGACTTGCTGAATAATTTGAATAAACTCAAAACATTATGTTTTACAACCTTTAATTTTTAATTTTTAATTTATTCGTGATCGTGAAGACAGAATATTAAGGAAAATCCCTGACCTGTTCAAATCACAGTTAAGTTAAGAATATACTGATAACATTATAACATTTGACCCATTGCATGATAAAAATGTCACATTATCTAAACATTAGTTTTTACCTAGTAGGTAAGTACTTAAGTACTAGTTAAAAAAACAGTAATATTTTTTCTACACAGTACTAGTACAAGATTATTCTTGGTTCATTTCGAAAGCTGATAAGAACCTCATACCGTATGCAGTACGCACGACATCAATTAACCCGTACAAGTTGTTCAAAGCGCGACTTGTTTACGAATATTTTAAGCGTATGTATTACTTGACCTTATGACCCTAAATCGATAAAGTGCTTAAAAGAACTAAAATATTACCTATGCAAAGATCACCTGCATCAATTAGGTAGACGTATCTTTCCTGTGATAATAGCTATTAATTTTCTACATACGTGTAATAATCTAAAGAAATTAAATCTCAGTTCCTAGAGAACTATTAACATATTGTATCTATGTTTACGCAGACACAAAATCGATACAATTACAACGTCTCGACGATTACCTCAAGCATGTAATTATATATAGAACAAATATTGTTTACATGAGCGTCAACTTGTATGTAACCCAAGCCTGCACGGCTAGCGCGACCACAGAGCAAGTATATCCGTATCACTGGATGTTCTATCGATGACGAAAAACACCCGATAACCATTGACGGGCAGCGGATGCGATTACCAATGACAAATACACTGACCATACACGATTACACCTACTCCTGTCACATAGTGATTTACATCATAGCAGTAGTAGTAGTACACGTGAACTCCCATAGATCCAACGAGGTGAACTGTGTGGGTGAAACAGTCAATGGATGTTAATTACGTCCGACTAGAGAGAGACGTCATCGACCGTCGACCAACGGCAGGCCGCGAAGCCGCGGGCGTGATTCCACTTGCGCGTAAATTACTTAAACTTCAATTCGACGGCGTATTTAGTTCTTGATGTTACATAATCAATAAAATTGCATCGACCGTTCCAATGATGGAAGTTGAAAGTTTTCTGATCTTCAGACAACTCGTCACGCTATCAATCTCAACAAAACAAAATAGATTATAATATCCCATTTATTATCAGTGTCGATAATGCGTTAGAGGTGTATCGATAATGCTTACAAGCGGTCGGAATTCCTTTCCCACGAACGGGTTGCTGGTATCGTATTATAGCGATGACCATAGTGATGCTCTCATAGCTGTGGTAATTATTGTCCATTGAGGGACCAGTCGACGCGTGCCGACCGACATGGAAACGGCAGCTGGTAATGCAGCTGGTAAACGAACACGTCTATGTTGTTATCTCGGCGCTACCAATTGTGATACTCTAAGTTCGCTCATATCCTAAATCGGACAAAATTGCTGTTACGTTCCTTTGTTATGATCTTTGATAGTATAATAATTGTAACCGTTTCGAGGAATTAATACAATACTAAGACTAAGTATAATAGCTGGCTCACTGATAGATTATGATTGACGGCATACAGGAACAGGGTTAACGAAGTCACAAAGGATTCTTACAAGAGGCAGTCCGACATCAGGTCGTAACGTTAATGAAAAAATATAGCTCCATTTTGCTTTCTAATTTATACTAAGGTAACCCTACTTAAAATGTTAATTTTCAGTATTCAGTAGGTATAATGCATTTTTTGATCAAAATGACTCAAGCCTCATAGCTTTTGTGTAAAGAAATTAATAAGTATAAAAGATCATGATGATGAAGATAATGGTAATTTAGCACTGAACCCCCTTTTGTACCACGACTTCGTGTTAGTGCAGTAAATCTCTAAATCAACAAATCTTTAACTTGCAAATTATAAAACGTTACCGACTGTATTGCAATATTACTTAATCCGTAGAGCAATAAATTTAACTACCAGAACGGGAACCACAAACTCAACGCCAGAGCGAGACGTGAGTCGCGAGGTAAAAAAATTGTCGCCTAGCAAAGTTTACCGGTAAACTGGTTTCCGCGTAAAATTCGCGTTGCCACGCGATGCATCAGCCAGGCTCGAGGGAGGTAAGGCCAAGGGGGCTCGCGGGGGCCGGGGGCGGTTGGAAACGCAGGAGGCGGACGAGCGGCGGTCGGGCGACGACCCGCCGCATGCCCTGCGCCGGCGCACCATTCGCCTTCGCCGCGGTCGGAGCCGATCTTAACACGATTACGAGATTGTTAGCAAATTTTATGAAATTCTACATGTTTTATTATCTCCCTTCACGATTGAGGTTCAAATGGAACGACTTTTAGGAAGCGCGTTTTTGTATCAAAGGTAAATGCTCAACGTATTATAAAATGCACGGTGTAAATACTTGTGCGAGTGCAATTCCAACTGACCCTGACATCAAGACAATAAATTAGATATAATAAATATTACACAGCTATCGTCGATTGACCAACCTAGTAGCAACCGCATTCCAAAGGCCAATCGTGAATAGGTAGATTCCTCAATGATCTATTAATTTCTATTCCCCTACAAACGACCTAAATACATTATCTTGTGCGCAGACGACACCGCGTAGGAACGGGATCAAGAAGACGTCAAGGTTATATCCATTTATGAAGAATTACCTCCGAGGATAGAATTCATTCAGACCCGCATAGAGACGTTACCCATTCGCAGCTAGCTTCGACTAAATAAAGTAAGGTTCTTTAAAAAAAGACCATAACTAGACACAATAAATAGACGAAGTGATGATCCCACACGGAAACTGGTCAAACCGTGAAGAAAAAATATTAGTTTATAAAAAGCGACTGGCTCGAGTGTCTAATGCGGGGCGTGGGCGAGAGGTAGCCGCGTCTTTAAATTATGTGTGAGGTCATTGATTGAGAAGACATACATAGCTCTAATACTGCTGCTATAAATGTGTCTATTATTGAGATAGAAGATTCACACCTAACGGTTTCACGTTGCCCATAAAATATTTCCGATAACTACCAAATAGGAAAACTTCCTTACATGTATCGTCTAGTGATATCAACATTAAAGCGAGTGTAAACATTGATATCAAAATAAATATGGTGTCGGGACAGCTGTAACACACATTGATAGAATCAAATTTGAACGCATTAAAGTCACCGTTTACGTTCTAATTTGGTATGGGAAGCGCATGGCACTTGTCACGACGCTCCTTTGGATGGACGAACGCGATTTATTTATAGTGGCCCCAACTATTGTGTCCCTATCTTCTACTGTTCTTTATAAAAGTTTCAAAATAAACCTGCGCGAATAGTGATTCTATTAAAAGGGTGAGACTGACTTGGACTTTTTTGTTTCAGGAATAACAAAGCAAAGTTAATTCAAGATGGCGGTGTTTGGTTTGGCCTCCGCTGTGGCGGGCTTCGTGAAAGTCCGCTACTTAATCGACAAGGCTGTTATCGACAACATGGTGTTCCGAATGCATTACCGAATCACGTCTGCGATAATGTTCCTGTGCTGCATACTTGTCACCGCCAATAATCTTATTGGTAAGTGAACATCTAACTTACAGTACACCCTTTTACATACAACGCTTTTTTTACTTAGGTATGTTGATTTTCATAAACACATAAATTGTAAGTCAAAAAAAACCTTTTTGATTTCCAACGGGCTTGGATAATAAAGTGGTTTCAGAATTAAATACAGTCACTCATATTAAAATTGTGAAAGTACATAACTGTATAAACAGTTATAATGCAAATGCTTAGGGAAATGTAGCGGAAGTGCTTTATTATGCGTTTACTAATGAGCACATGGACTATTCTTTATACCTAACCGAAAATCTATTGACCCATAAACCCAGGATCGAATGACCCAATGTGAGCAGAAATAACTGTCCGTCTGTACGGTCTGTCTCTCTGTGTGTACGGTGTGAATACGTAAACCACCGTAAACTTACATGAGTCATTTTCAGTTCATTGTTCAGGAGCGTCAAGACGTGTGTATGTAACAGTTACCCAAATTGAGACGTCATGATCAAATTGGTTGTTCACACAAATACAGAGAGGCGTGGACGTACGTGATAAGGTTAAAATCAATGAAGCGAATCGGGCCAGTGAACCTATTGCAACAATTACGACAGATTTTGAACTGTCTCGAGTTACAAGCGCTGAATTTAGAGCTGTCGCGAAGGACATTAGAGTAGATTGAATTCGCACTATCGATCGAATGTCTGTTAAGCGCTGTTTTAAAGATATTGACGACAATTTTGATATTGCTTCAATATTTATATTATTTATAGTACCTGCTTAGTCTATCTTTGTGAAATAATTTTTGTAATTTTTAGAAAGCAGAATTACTTATTATTATTACTACCTAACTAAGTTACATCGCTTAAAACATTTTTCGTACAACAGCTAATTATTTAATTGGATAATGACATCTACTTAGTGAAGTACCTACATATTAATTCCCCAGCTGCAATTAGTTCTAAGTCCTATTGTCTATTTGTGAACAGGGTGGCACTTAACTACCAAATGTGGGTCAGGTAACGTTAATTGATTAACGACTTGAATTAATACCTTGATTAGGTTATTGGTAGCTATTGTAGCATCAAAAACATTGGTAATGCCCATGTGCCGTTTTATGAGCATTCTTTACCAATTTAGTCAATCAACAAATTTAATAAAAGATATTGCCTTTAATCATTTGTATAAATGCGCTGAAGAGAAACTACTCTTTCAAATAAAAAAAAAATGTTACATAATATATAATTATGATATATACGCCATTTATTCTAGATAATTATATTAGGTAAGTATATGACGGTTTATGAACTATTTTGGTGGTGCATAATAGTTCCGTCCACTATGTGCAATGTGCCGCCGATGATGTTACGAGAGTTAGTTCAAAATACGCTCACCAAAGTTTCAAATTATCGAAAAATATAACAATGGCGACATGCGAAGGAAGATTTACAAGACGCAGATAAAAACTTTCAAGGGCCCATCATGGCGCCACTTGGAAGCTCATCTCATTATAACGTGAACCGGAGTCAAGTGGTACAAGCTGCGTACAAGATTACCTATAACACGCGTTGCTACACTAGCTACCTACCGCCTATCCACTCGCGATACGATGTTTATGATCGCGTTATCGCGTGCCCCTCATTTGTGCTACCGACGTAAACACAACGGGTACTTAATCATCACTTAGATACTAATTCAACCGAGATATTTCCTCAACTCATCTAGCTGTGTTCTATAGGTCCTATCTTTTTTCTTTTGTTTGTTTCTAAAGTGCTTTCTAACTGTTTTCATGTCCATTATCCTGAGACGCCAATATTTCGCAATAGTGAGGTTTTCTTGGAATAATATGTATCTAGTGAATCCAATTTTTTAACAAACAGATCAAGCCAGACATGGTGAAACTGTAAAGTTTGTCCTTGTTGAAAACGGAACCTTAACTATCTTCGAGTCAGTTTTCTTATACCTAAAAGTGTAAACAGTTTTTTGTCGGTTTTAGTTCTCAAATCCGCGAAACAATTAGATACGATCCATTTATTTTCCTATTATAACCATTGCATTTCATGACGATCTACTTAAGGATAGCAGTAGGTAATTAGAATTAATTGACGCGATAATTGCTACCAAACTAATTACAACGACGCAGTATCGAACAAAGACGATCCATATTCGGGTTTTAACCACATTAGTAGGAAGTAAGTAGGAATTACTTACTTGATTTTCGTATTTTAAATACCCGAATGTGATAAGTATAAATATACCCGCCCTGCAAGAAAATAGACCAGAAATGCATTAAGCCGGATTAAGTAAGCTTTCTATGTAGGATTAGGAAGATAACCGAATCGATACGAAGTTAAAAATTTTGTAATTTCTCAAATCATAGAATCTTGTAGGTTTTGTTAGGTTAGAAACAAGGAGGTTGGCAAAAAGAGATATTTTCTCTGTTTCTGCGTATTTCGTGAGGTCAAAGAATAAAGCAGTTATTAAAAATTATTCATAATGATTCATTTTTATTTATGAGTTAGATACTAACATGTCATAGGTACAAATGTAGCCTTCGATGGCTTTGCAACCTTTGTCACCGATATCTTAAGACATCAGTCATCTAATTTGTAGCAGTCGTACTGTCTACATTACAGCTTGCATTGCAAACAATATAAGGTTTTAATTGCGTTAGGTCACGTTCAGAGCAAATATCGACTATGATCTGCTTTGTGATGCTTAGAGATTTGATTTAAGGCGCAAACACACAGCACGCAATCCTGATTACTATAGTAGATACTCGTACAAAGCATTGAGGAAATCATGTAGATAAATAACGTTTTTTTAGAAATCGAAAATGCATTTAGCGTATTTTGTAGTCTTTATTAGCATTGCGGAATCATTTTAAAGAACAAGGAAGTTGGCTACATTACTAAAGAAAATAAGCAGATGTCTTTTTTCTTTGTTGCAATAGAGGATTTGTTGATTGATTTAACGGTAATTTAGTGCATAATTTAACGGTATTTTTAAATGGTCTTAAAGAATCAAGTTTAGATAAAAATACTGCACGTTAAACCGTTTAGAATAACAGCAATTTAACCATGTACAGCGATCTAAAATTATGATGAAAAGCACTACGCAGAACCCAACATATATTCACTTAACAACAACGATTTGTCTCAGAAGCAGACAAATGGATGTTCTATTTCAAGTAGGGCAGTATGGCCAGTTGACATGATAGATTCAAATTATTTCCTAACATTAAACTGTTAATATCGAGGACAGGATATAGCGTATCTAGTTCGATGAAACAAACAATGTTCTAGGATATGTTGCTACACAATTTTGCTGGCAATTCATTGTTTACCACCTACATGTTTACAACGACGTCTTTATAATAAAGTATGTCAATTTTCAGTAACAATACTTCAAATCCAATCCAATAAAAAATTCTAAGGCTCTGTTTCACTTCTACCTACTGCTTATTTCAAAGTACCGCTTAGTGCTAGTGTACGTTCACCTTAGCAAATCTATAATCGGTTTTTATAAACAAAGATTTCATATAACAGACTGCAACACTGCAGTTCGTGATGTTCTACATCACATATATGTACCTACACGGCTGAACAATCACATTTGCTCACCAGGTGCTACAAATATAAACCATACGGTATGACTTGAGACCGATAAGGTTAGGTTGTTGCTATGGGACTGATTATAGAATCATAGTGTTGACTATGTTTATAACTAGGTCGATAAAGAATAATATGAATTACCTATTCGAGTCACATAAGTGGCAGAGCAGAGCTTACTGACTGGAACGATAAAGTTCAAGTATTTATAAAAATCTCGTTTAATTAAAATCGATGAGCATTACAATTATAACAATGAAGATCATTACCTAGGTACCACTTAGCCGCCATATAAGTAACTGTAGGTACATAAATTATATTATTAATTTCTGGTAGCTACTTAAATTATTTTTCATTTAATTTTTAACGTTGCCATTGATTGTTACCCAGTTGAGTAATAAGTAGCTCACGTTGCAAAACATTAAATCTGCCCAAAGTCAGAATCCGTCAGTTACTGTTCTGAATTCAATGACTATGCGACAATGTAACGCGCCTAAATGATGTAACAAATTAAATAATAGCCTATTCCTACAAAACCTCAAACATGCGTAGTCACAATAATATGTTCCACTGAGCAAAACAATTACGATTTACCTTGCGACCCCAATTATTCAGTGGTCAAATTGAATTCTGTAAGTAATACAAAAATACAAACCGTATAAAAGACGTCTTTTTTAAGCATTAAAATGTTCAAGAACATCTGATTCTCATAATTATGGTGATTAAGTTTTATTTGACGACCAACTATTTAGGCTGACATTAAATTTAAGTTCCCATGAATACAGTGGGTTTGTTTACTCCATCTGGAGTATGTGTATTTACTAATACGTTTTATAATTAGGGTACTATGTATTATGTGGCACAATATCAACCAATCAGAAAATAAAACACATCATATCAAACATCAAGTGTGCGTTCAGTGTTCAGTGATCGAAGTTTGCCGTGACCCACTATAATGAGACTGAGCTATGTATGCTGGTAGTTTTAGTATAGTAAAGCTTCTTATCATATGTGTCGCTTATACCAGCTCGCCTTATTAACATTTAACGGCATATTTCTATACAGAACGTTGTACCAGTTATATTTCACACGCACACATATTATTAGGTGTTGAGTATAAGAAAGTAGTTACGTACTAAGTATTTATTATTATTGTTCTTGTTGCTCTTTCATAATCGAACATTTGATTCAGTAGTCACGAATATCATTATTTACAATTCTCACTCACTTATTAATGCCACGGCAAATGGTGTCTTATTACAAGACATTAAGAATGCAGTGTTCGGTTACCTACGTTAGCTGGCTGATAGTGGAGCCTAATTCAATGATGGATGGTCTAACACTTCTAACTGTGCTAAATGATTGTAGTGGAGCAATTAGTAAGCATGTGACTTTTGTTAAATTAGCGCTTGACTTCTAAGTGTTTATTGTGACAAAGTGCACAATGCAAATGAGGTTACGCTATAATATTGCATTTTGTAGATAATACTTTTGGTTATTTGAAATTGGTATTTTAATGTTTTCAAGCTGCAAAATTTTGTCACTGTTACTTTTAGATAAAAAAAAAACCTTATTCATTTATTGTAAACAATCTCTAAGAGTTGTTATATCTAAGATATTATGAAATATTTTGTTATTAAAAGCTTTAATAAATGTTTATTCAATTTGAAAAATGACTGGCTAAAGTGAAACATTTTTTTCATAGCCTTAGATTAGGTTGCGATGCTTTCGAGAATATCGAAAGAAGACGCGAGTTAAGCTAATTAATTAAACAACGACTATTAAATTATTTCTGTTCATCAAATAAAGCCCTGTGATAACTTGAACTATTACTAGAACATTTCAATACTTACTATTTAAATTTGATAATTGCCATTGTTTACACATTACACGACTAGCATTAAACAGGAATTGATCAATAAGTTCAATGAACTCATTTAAGGTAAGAACTTCCTACTAGGAAGACAATTTATTTGAAACAAATTACAACAGACAAACGCTAACAATTAAGTAACGAAATTTTGTAGAATTAACGCTTGCTAACCCATATACAAATGCATCGTATATCTCGAAGCTAGATATTTTTGTGTCTATTGACCGTGCTGTTTACATTTACATAGTTCAATGTCAGCCAAGCCCATATTCACCTGCGGTTAAATAAGCAACGGGATATAAATCTACAGCAGGAGACGTGACAGACTTGACGTTTTGCCATTTACTTATAAGCCGTTTCATTTTCCACGACTTGAATAAATTAAGGAATATTGTATTTACATCGAACGTGTGAATAACTGTTGGGGTTTCTGCGAAATTCGAGTTGTCTTGAATACGGTGTCTTCGGGGAATTACCAACGAGGCAAACATTTGCAATATTTTTCGTTAGGTTTCTTCCTTCTTTTTTTTTTTGAAATTTACTTCAGCCGTATTGTCTTCGTCTGATACAGGAAAGGCAATTGCTCCGACTTCAGCCG
>DWBH01000451.1:0-12379 GCA_018230765.1 Ernsta delagoae
TTTGGCTTTATTTTTTAAATTTAAAGTTTTTTTCGTCCAACACTAGATACGCGTACAACACTGGTGCTTCTACTATAATAGCAAGCCACAACTATATATAGCGCGTGTGGATGACGAAACATGACGCGTAGTTGACTATTTATTAATGTCGATATACATCAACGTCAACGAATGACGTCCTAGCGCTGGCGACGCGTTTCTGTGTGATTGAATTTCGAGCTAAAATTTCTCATTTTTAAACATTTTTTATGGGGTTAATTAAGGACAAAATTGAAAAAAAAAATTGTCATTATAATCTGACAACAAAAGTGTCTCTAAAAAAAATATTTAAGGCAAATTTAATTTTTATGCATATTCCCTATTATCGTCCAGTCAGGCTCCTCTGCAACGTTTGTTTAAGGCGTACCTACAGCAACGCTAGTAGCCAGGCATGCGACCGTACTTTTTTTTACTACTTTCCGTCTAGTTTAACTGTCTAGTTTAGTGTTAAAAAGCGTCTTTACCATCAGTGTGGATTTCTCGATCGCTGGCATCCTGGAAGCGGGAGACTAGCGAGAGCACGCTGGGCGCGGTGCGAACGCGCGCCGGGTACGCGGTGTGGGCGGAGCGCGGCCGCGCCGGCAAGCTGTGCGCCGCGCCCTACGAACAAGACAAGCGCGCGCTTCTCAGTGTTGCCACCTCACTCTGTAACGCGCTCACCTTTAAGTAAGATCTCTTTTGAGTTGTTAACCACGTATAATAAAACAGTGTTTCTTTTCAATTATGTGGTTTCATTCGTCGCAGGCTATTTTCATTAGAGAAGTACTTATGTTCACAGGACTGTAATATCAGCTGAAGCTGTGCCTGACGGTGAGGATACTGAAGGGGAACAGTCTGGGGAAAGTAAATATGTACCTGAATACGTTGAGGTGGTCGACCCCCAAGCTCCGGAAATATCTTTTGTCAGGAGTGACTGTCCTGAGAGAAAAGTTATCAAGGTTGTCTGTGATAATTTAGGTGAGCTCTTATACCTACCTATAGGTAGGTAGCTATAAATTTAAAAATGTGATAAATAATTAATTTTTTAACCAATAACCAAGACATAGGTATAATAGATAAATCTCATTTTATTAACATTATCGTCAAGAGGCAATTAAAATTGAGGTAGGTAGAGATGTGAACGTATAAGTGCTAATCTACCTAATCTATCTAATTGTTTACAAATTTTTCTTTGTTATTTACGTAGCTATTAAATGTATATTATTAATGGTTTATCAACGTTAACAACACTATTATGATAAAATTATTTGCTACTACTTTTTAGAGGCTATTTTCTGATTTATCTCTCTTCACCCTCTGTCAAAACTCATGATACAACACCATAGCCTCGAATTAAAATTTCGGTATGCGTGTGTCCATTGGCCGCGTTCTAGGTAGGTAGATACTTTATCCTTGGCACTTGGCGAGTGGTGTTCAGTTTAGGTATATATATATAGGTATTTTTACATTGAACTGGCTGGGAGCTGTAGGTACCTACAGTAGGTAGGTAGGTAAAATAAAAGTGAATTGGATTCGTTTGATTTTCAGAATGTGGAGTGGCGTCTGCACGTGGAAGCCGCGCTGCTAAGGGCGTGGAGGGCGTGGCGCGGTCCGCGGTGCCGGGCGACTGGCCGTGGCACGCGGCGCTGCTGCGCGCGCACGTGCACGCGTGCGACGCCGCGCTCGTGCACGCCTCCTGGCTCGTCACCACCGCCTCCTGCTTCCAGGTTCATCCACTTATTTATAACAATAAAATTGTATTATACTTTCAATCATATTTTAGGTAACTATCACGGTTGATATCTATTACCAGAACAATGCGTCAGTCGTAAAATCGTGTCTATCTGTACCTACCAATATTCATTATCATCCTCGTTAGAACTGATTTAAAATGGTGCCTATCCCTACAGGAAAGTTGTGTTCTGGTGTCACTAAATTAAGCCTTGGACATAAATCAAGGCTCCATTTTTAATTAATTAAATTCAGTCCAATCATATTCAGGGTCAACCCAAGGCAGAATGGACAGCAAGACTGGGAAGTGTTCGCATTCAGAGCACTACTCCATGGCAGCAGGAGCGACGAGTTGTAGGCATGGTGCGCTCTCCGGTAGAAGGCAGTATGCTGGCATTAGTGCGCCTGGAGGAACCCTTAGAAATGACTGACTTCGTTCGCCCCGTGTGCCTTCCTGATGACACCGCTAAAATTGATAACCGCACTATTTGTAACACTCTCGGTTGGACCCGAAACAGAGATCAGTTGCAAAGAGTGCATGTAGTTTCCACAGCAATGAATACATGCGAAAATGTAAGCATTGCAACAGTCAATGGAATTTGCGCTGAACCATTATACGATCAAGATGATTGTGATGTAAGTTGAAAGGTTTTAATTATTCATCCTTGGTAGATAATAGTCTTACCTAAACTATAGGTACCTATGTATCGATTAATATACGAAACGCCAGTGGCAAAGTCAGTTACTCTTTTTATGTCCCGCTGGGCCTCAGTCTCTCCCCATAATCGGGAAAGGCCTAGAGGAGCATACACCACCACGCTGCTAGAGAGCATGGCCAACCCGTATCGGATGTTCGCTACAGTCGGAACTGATGGTTTAATTAAAGTGCCCTCCGAAGTAGGTACCTACGGCAGCGCACAATCTGCGACTGGCGGCTACCCATCCAGGTACCGACCGCGGCCAACTCGTATTGGTTATCTTGTCGTTTGCGATCGTAACTGCCAGCGGGGCTATGCGCGCCTTCATTCACCCGTTACTTAGATAAACTTTATTCCATATCAGGAAGAAGAATATGCTGGAAGCACTATGATGTGCTTCGACGAAAATTCAAAGCGCTGGTCACTGATCGGCGTGAGCGGTTGGCGAATAGCGTGCTCAAAAATCGGACTCGGCAGACCCAGGATTTACGATGCTATTTCATCGCACGTCGATTGGATAAGAAGGACGATCTCAAATTCATCTAGATGACCAGTTACTTCATTTCTGAATAATATCAGATACCTATCTATAGGTACGTCATAAATTATGTGTTCAAAACTTGTGCAATGACGGGCTCTTTTAAGTTTGAGAAGCGCGAATATAATTAGATTGGAGTAGGTAGGCGTAAATTAACTTTAATAATACTAAAAATTCAAATAGCATGCCTGCGCCTAAACGTTGCCTTAAATTGCCTTAAAAGAAGTGTCCTGTCCAATGTAGAGAGTATTATTTTGAATAGGTAAGGCACTGTTATGCGATGGAGACAGGCAGTGCTTTCAGCGGCTTCAGTACTCTTTCTGTTTGCCTCGCATTTTAATAGTATGCATTTTTATAATAAGATTCTCTAACGTTCATAGCTTATAATATGCAGAAAATCTGCAAAAATAATAAAAAAATATGTTTAATGTAAAAATGTCTACTCCAATCTTGTTTATCTGATACCATCATAGCAACACAGACACAGGTACTCATTTCACTAGAATAAGAATATGAACTTATTATTATATCATGATTTAAATTTTTAATTTCAGATATAACTTTTTTAGAGGAATGTTATCAATTTTAATGTATATTTTGTGAAATATTACCTAAGTTACTTAATTTTACCAAATTAATTAAAATAATAGGCCAATTAGTTTAATTCCCTTATAATTTAATATGTATTTACCTATAGATAATTACCTATAATACATATAATGTGTTTTTTATTTAGGCATCACAACAAAATTTAATGATACTTACCTACAGTTAAGATAATATGTAGTTAAGAAAAAGAGAAAATGTTGGTAATTGATAAAAGATATTTGTGTGATTAAGTAAGTAAGTATTATACTTAAGTATTGTAGTTGATAATATATTATTATATTTAAATACTTTAGTTAAATATTTATGTACAAATGTGTTACACTAAGATATTTTGAAAGTATATATCATTATCATTATGAATTTACAATTAATTTGTAATAGTGTAAGAGCATAGAAAAAAATATACATATATGGATTTTATATCCATAGTGTTTAAATACTTTCCTATGATGCTTGCAAATATTGATATATTCCCAGTTGCCCCCATGTTGATTGCCCCCGGGTGGCAACTGGGAACATATTGCCCCCACATCAAGTTGGTGTACATTGCGGCGTACAAATTTAATGAATACAATTTTTTTTTAAATCATAACACTCTTATTAAAATATGCGAGTAAATCGCGATCATGGCATCAATAATAATTAGTCATAGGGTAATTTTTATTTTTTAATTACTGTTTTTAAGTCAAACGTAAATTCAAAGTGAAAAATAAATCTTAGATATACCTAGAATGACTTGAAAGGAAGCTGTAGCAATAGAAGTAAATATTATTATGTAACCTCATCATTATTTGAAATGGAAATATTTCATTATTTACTTATAGTTAGTATTTTACATCATGTATGTACTTACTAACATGAATTGCAGAAGCAAGATAAGTACCTACTTCTTGAAATTAAAAGGTCATCTGTATTTTTTATTATTGGTAATAATATTAAATATTCATTACTGTGATTATATTTAGCACCAATCTCCGTGAGACTGAGACAATAGATAAATAACAAATTATTAGGTTTAGTTTTTACAAATATTTAATTTCATTGACTGACGAGCAAATTGAGATACAATGTGCAAGCAAAATAAACATTTTAAGATAATAATGGCTAATATATACTCACAGTCATGGGTATTCAAGTAGTAATATTTTTAAGTGTAATTGAATGATCTATAGAGATCAAGAAAAACTTTACTGGCTGTTTATTGTATTCTGTCTAATAATGGCAACTTGAAATAATAGTAACCATCTAGGAGGATCAGCAATACGACACTAGGAAATAGTGCTGCCTAGTGATAAAAGGCATATTTTTTATGTTTCCCCGATAGTAACTAATGCATTTTTAGCTTTAGGTCATGTGTAAATTGGTTTAAAACAATCATGCTACTCTCTATATATGTCAGGAGTGTAATCGATTACAAATAAAAATGTTTAAAAAATCACACGTTTATCGTAAGTGTGTAAATCGTGAGGTAAGGCTGGCAATGTAGTTTTTAAATTATTGATCTTCAGTATACGGAGAATTACGTTTAAAATAATGACTTCCATACTAAGTGAATAATTAACTGTTCATTCAATTGAAATGTAAAATTATTTATGTTTTAGATTTAAATTTAATATTTGACACCCCTATTCTTAAAATCACGCCAGTGAGAAAGAAATTTACTGTCAAGAAGTATTAGCATTAATATTATTAAGTTAATGTAAAGTTCATATTTTACTGAACGAAATTTAAAATGTTCGTTAAGAACACAATTAGATAAGACTGTAAATATTTTTTTAATTGTTTAATAAATAAGAATGTGTCTAAATTTCAGTTTTATTCTACCTTCATAGTATTTTTGTAGGCAAGTGTAGGTACACCAGGAATGTTTTAAAAGTTACTTTTCTTTCAAAAAAGGTACTAAGGTATAATAAAAGAACAATTTTGATTGCTGTATAATATAATGTAATTTAAAACAGATTATCACAACGCTCTAGACATAAAATTGCACCATAAAATAAAAGTACCTAAATCAGTCTGGTACCAAAGAGCTAGAAAAAACAAATAAGTATAATAAATTGGAATGGATATAAAAATACTATGAAATAATTTAGCAATAATATACTATTATAATTCTACTTTCAATAAGTAATTTTACAAGAATCCGCAATAAAAGACAGCCTTATATTCAAAGGATAAATGAATAATAATTGATTTTACAAATAGTTATCCTAATGAACACTTAAAAGTTACGGGGCGATACTCTACTTATATCAAATCGTAAAATTGAACCTTGTCCCACTGCGAGCGTCTGCTAAACTAGAATTATTCTCGCTCGCTTTGAACTTCAAATCACACATGTTTTTTATTTATCATTTCATTTTATTTATCATTTCATTAAACTCAACCGATTGCTACAACGGTACACAATAAAAAGGAATGTATAGTATATAATATCGAGAGACAACAATATTAAATATACATCGAATAAATAAATTAACGGACGTGAAATAAAATTGTGCGTATTTGTAGGCCTTTTAAATTATGACTAGGTAAGACCAATTTTATTTATTGGTTATTGGAGGCTAGGTTCTACATTCATTAGTTCCAAAACCACTTCATTAAACATGCTAGGTATGCATTTAAAGTAGTCATGTAATGTAATGGCACAACTTTAAAAACTTACTCTTTCTTGATTTCTACTTTCGATTCACTACGTTTACATATTGAATAGGTCTGTAAATGTCATGATTTGTCAGATAAAAAAATTGATTAAATATAATATTCTCACAATGTGCCTACTTCACTACAAATACTCGTTAAAATGAAATAGGTTAATGTGTGCATATTCTTAACTTTACAATAACCAGTCCTCTATAGCATATTTAAAATTATCCTAATATAAATTATAATATTGTTATATTGCAAACAACCCTTCGTTTCCATTGCAAAAAAAGGTTAAGATTCATCACGGTAATAATGTATGTATTCATTTTTTAATTTATTCAAAAGAGACACTGTCCACAATATTTTAAATCTAGTAAAGTGTGGGCCACAAATATCGCCTTATCATGATTTCAATATCGAAATAATATTCATCGATACAAATCCATTGCCATGTACAAATAATAATAAAATACAATAGTTCATTAAATCTAACTCAATCACAGTAAACACGAAACGATTATGCAATGTTCATTAAATAAGTTACAAGCTAAAATTAACATTAATGCAACAGTTGGTGTTCACGTTACAAACGGTTTTATAAAAATTAAATGGCTTTTCATATTTTAATAAAATGTTTTTCGACTATCCATCAATAACTAGGGTCTAAAATATTAACGTCTAACTGGCACAATTGTGAGCATCGGAGAATTAATTCCTTACAGATAACCGTAAACGTCTGGACATAGAACCCTGCTCCACTATCACGTAGGCGGTTGCCTCGCTCCGACCCGCAGCTACCGCATCGGCGTTTAGGTATCTGCGCCTTCTGCAACACCAGAAATGTGTTATCTAAAAACTGAGCAATCTACAGTCCAAAACGAAATACTTACATTATATACAAAGTGTACAAGAAAAGGTTCACAAAATTATTTGTAAATAAAAATGGGAATACTTACTAACCTGGCGTTAATGGATGATCTCGTAACATTGAACCTATAAGATAAAAAAACATAAACCATTTTTTGAGTGCCCGATACAATAGTAATTGTTTTCATAATTTAATACTATAATGAATAATACAATGCAATATTATTTAATGCATCATCTAAATTATAGCTACTTTCTTTTTAAACACATGCTTTGATCTATAATTTTAGACTTTTCAAATTTTAGGTATTTAAGTAAGCAATTTAGAGCCACAATATACTTTTTAAATAAAGTTAATGTAAAATTTATCGTGGCAAACTCAATTGCGGAAATAAGTAAGTACCTAATATCATATCATAATAATTAGACACTGACAAGAAATAGACGTCTTAAAAAATAGAAAATTAAGCATGCCTGTTCATTATGACCAGTACGTACAAAATTATAAAGTTTGTTGGGAAAACTTAATTTTACTACTTCCTTTACTACTACATTGAAGTCATAACGGTATCTATTGACATGCACTAATATACGGTAAGAAACCGTTATTATGAATTAAGCACGATAACTACATAAAATAATGAGAATCCTGTATACATGTCATTAGTTAGTGAGTTATACAAAAAAGCAGGTAATAGATTAGTCGCTAATTAATTAAAGTGTATTTACATTCGTACCACATTCTTCAATAGTTTGATCCAGATAAACTAATCTCGAGAACTAGAATTCTTGGGTGAAGGCAAAGGAAATAAGTATTTATTTACTTTAAAATGATACACTAAATTGTGCAATGTTTTAAAGGTAATTTAAACATACGAGGAAGATATTATTATGTTTAATTATTTTTGCTAATATGTCTCTATATCACAGTATTTTACTTATTATCAGTACCTATTAAGCAAAGTGTTAGAAACGTCGATTTTTAAAGTGTAAACAAGTTGTTTACATTTGCTGTTATATCCATACAGTTGTATAATTCTTAGATGTTAATTTATAGAACGATAAATAAATAAATAAAATGCAATATACCTAACATCCATATTAGGAGTGAACGTGAAACATAGAAAGCGGCAAGCGAGCGTTTTACCTATGAAGGCAGCACATTGCGATTGTATTGGACACTATAGCTCAGTACAAGATAGCGTCAGAAAGTTGGTTACTGGTTAGTGCGGCGCCCGGCGTGATGCCCACGATGCTGCCGCCGACGCACGCCTCCACGCCTTCTGTAGACCACCACCGGACACGTCAATACAAACACTCCTACACTCCTACACCTACACCTTCCACGTGCACCATTTACCAAGTGTGACAAGTGTCACTATGACAATGCCAATAGATTGACAATAGGTAGGTACGTACTGTTGTGACTTAGTTCTACATTTTGTAACTTTTACTTTTGGTACTTTTGTCAATTTATTGAATATTAATATGTACACCAATAAGATAAAAAATATCTAAGATATAATGTAAGATTAAATTAAATATCTACTTCATTTGCTCTTATCAAAACTTTATGAGACCAAAAGTCTGTGGAGTGTTTGAATTGATAGGTTTAGTTATATGTATTCTTAATTTTAATCCACGAACGCCCGATTGGATTAATGATATTATTATTATGTTTATGAATGTAACGAAAAATTCATATAAATAATAAAAACAACATGCTGTATTAAATTAAAAATAAATAATCATGTTAAATGGAATGACTAATATATAAATAAACATTAATATTTTATAGAAATTACATCAATCCATCATCCTTTCGACGTCCACTGCTTAACGTAAGCCCTATCAATTTTGTTAATATTTTACTGACACCAATTTAACAGAACATTAAAACTATGATATAGGAAATAAAGTGTAAAAAAGTAAGTAATAAAATAATAATTTTATCATAGAGATAACTGATATTTGGTTGTTAATAGTTGACAGATTAAGACAAAGGTGAAATGTTTTTATAAACAGGAAATATTATTTAATTTGCTGGAGGTAATGTATAATCAAGAAGTCTGTGGTTATACATACCTATATTAAAATTATCAAAATATGGAAATCAGTTATTATTCTATTTACATGTAATAATATTAATTATATTATAGTTTTCAATAAAAGCATTTTGTAAAGAAAACATTTATAGAATCTTTGTTGTAAAGAGTGGGTTAAATAGGTTATTAATATAACAAGCAAAATGAGACGAGCTCACAGTCAAAGTAGAGGCAAAGTAAAGCGGGCGGAAGGGCAAGAAAAAATGTATTGAGAGCAGGATAGGGAGTACTGCGGGCGCGTTGGGATGAATTGGAGTGTGGTGGGGCGGGGCGAGGCGGGGTGAGCCTAGGTGAGGCGGAGTGAGACGAGTTGAGGCGGGGTGTGGCGGGGTGTGGCGGGGTGTGGCGGGGTGTGGCGGGGGGGGACCTGTGGTGCAGACGGCGGGCGCGGCGTCGGCGTTGACGCCCGCGACGGACCACGGCCGCGCCTTGCCGCCCGGTCGCGCACTGCCGTTGCCTACGATCCACACCACCGACCTTTATACCTTTAGCTCGACCTATGCCACGCTTGCTATACACATACACGTACACACGTACAGTATGCTAGTTATGGCACTATGCTCCATCACCTGACACCGAATACCTTATTATTTGCCCTATTTGTAGATTAATATGCATGTTTGTAAGATATTTGTAAGATATACCCAAGTTATAACACACATTTCACAGCATAACCTTGAAGTGTTAGGGCACCAGTCACATCAATGTTACCGAATGATTTAGAAAAAAATTGTTATGATGAAAATGATGCATATATTATGTTTATGCAACAAAACTTGTTTTGGTTCAGATTCTGACCAATATTTAAGTGATAATCGATAATAACTAACACAAAAATTAAATTTAGTTTTAGTATGTCGATGCAAATCGAAAAACACGTTTTAAAATTACTTTTTATACCTACTTAATACCTATAGGCTAGCTAAGCGCATCGTTGACAAACAATACACACATAAGCTGTGCTAAACGCAGAGAGTAGGCGTGTATAACACGTTCGCATGTCCCAGTCACACACATTGGCCCAATCACAAGTTGAAGGTCATACCCATGGTGTTGACGTTGTCGGTTGAGCGCGAGGGAGGCGGGGTCGTCGACGTGGCCTTCGTGCCCACATTGTCGGAAGACTTGCAGCGTGATACTTCTAAAAAAATCACAATTGAAAATGTTTTAAAGAGATCCTAAAGACGTTATGATTAGTATTCATATTCGTGACGTTTATGCTCTTACCGCATTCCAGAAGCACAGGTGTGCTTTCGCCAGATGTAACGCTGTACCTGTAAAATTAAAATTACCATCGTCGTTAGTACTAAAACTATTAACTTTTCACCTAGGAATTTCGTTGTTCTAACAGGTGAGTGTATTTCCTTAACATAATATTTGATACAGAGTGTATATAAGGTAAATATTATAGTATGATTATGTGTAGGTTGGTAACATTTTAGATTTATTATAACCCACTTGGACAGCTTTGCAAATGCTAATAGTAATATGTACTTTGCATTTGGTCGAGTACCTCCCTCATATTAAATTTTTATAACTATGAGATAAATGAGATAATGGTGAAGAGCTACAATACTTTGGATTTTAACACGGGTTTTTGTTTTCGCCGTAGTAAGTTGCGTGACTAATTTGAAAAAAAGATCTATTCGTTATTGCTATATTGGGTCCAGAGCATTAGAATTATCAACAGTACATGTCAAGTTGACCATGTTCTTATGAAGTGATGTATTTTGGACAATGAGTCCAATCAATATACTGACATAGTATCATCGCGTCGGAGTGTGGGCGAGTGGGGCGAGTGGGGCGAGCGGGGCGCGTCGGGGTCGGGCGAGGTGCGCGAGTGGGGCGAGTGGTGGTCGTGGTGGTCGTGGTGGTCGTGCGGCGACGCGGAGGCGGAGGCGGACACGGACGCCAGCGACGTGAGCGAGTGCAGCGAGCGCGACGCCAGCGTGCGCGCCGACAGCGAGCGCGACGCCGACCCGCCGCACTCGCTGCCGCTGCCCGGCGGCGTGCGGCACGCGCGCCAGAACTCGTCCAGACCTCGAATAAAAACATCATCACACCTATCTTCATGTGATATAAAAACGTTGCGTAACAAGTTGATTGTCCGGCATTAACTGATAAACTACGTATTTTACCAACATTTTCAATTTCAGAAAAGCGGTTGTTTACGATATAAATATAATACAATTTGTAGTCGCATTATTTCTAACCTTCGGTGAAAATAATTAACATTGGATAAATAATTATTTAAATTACAGTAGTTATATTGTTAAACGAAAAAGGAAAATTTCATCATCATAACTATAATCATTACCTTCGTCAATATCCTGGGATTGATCTGTAATTGGCCGTGACGGCGCTCGCGTCTTTACTCTCCTAGGCCGACCTGGAAAAAAATAAAAAACAAAAGTCGGTGTGCACTAAAACAGTAGGTTAAAACTGTTACATAATATTAGAATGTGAAAATTACTACTAAAAACGTTAAGTTGCGTTTATGAATACGGGCCTATGTAGAGATTTTAAAACTTCAACGAGTTAAATCAGCAGAGAGATGACCCCCCCACCCGCTCCTCTTCCCAGCCGTGACATACCCTTGACGAGGTGCCTGAGCGTGTGCGCGGGCAGGTCGGCGAGCGCGTCGGCCGCCTCGGCGTGCAGCGGCGGCAGCGACAGCATCTCGTTGCTGGCGCACTGCTGCTGCTCCGCCACCGACTTGGGCCGCACGCGGCGCACGCCGCGCTCCCGCCGCCGGCAGCCCAGCGGCGTCGCCTGCTCACACCAACATAACATAACCGACACCCGACACCCCCGACACCCCCGACACTCACTTCACACATTTACACACTGTGTCACTCCGCCAACGCTTTTATGTCTGTTGGAATCTCCAACATTAAAAAAAAAACATTTAAAAAAAAATAATAAATGTTGTCTATACTTCTGCCCCCGCGTCTCCCCCCTCTTCCACCGTACCGGGAGCTGTGCAGACGTGCTCGTCCGTAATTAATTTCTATTTAATTATAAAATACAGTTTGTTAAGTGCCTTCCGCATATTATTTCGTCCTGTGGCTACCTCAACCAGCGAACATATTATTTACCATCTCGGAAGGTACGGTGGAAGAAGGGGTGAGACGCGGGGGCGGAAGTACAGATTTTTTTTTTTATAA